>OZJO01001164.1:0-14001 GCA_900406225.1 Acrobeloides nanus | reverse complement strand
AAAAAAATAGCTACGCAATTACTTTTTTGCATGTCAAAAATTTGCATTTTTCTAGGAGCCACCTTAATCCGAGACTATATTGACAGATTCCGATCTCGACTCAAAGCCAAAAATTTTATGTACATACGTCAATTGCAAAAAGTTGTGGTGTCTTTGGAAAATTTGTTACGGAAATTCAAAAACCAGCCAGAAAATTGTGTTTATACCCTGCCAAGATTTTTAACTCAGGCATGTTCTTGCTCTCAAAAATCAATTTTTGGCCCAAATTTCGGTTAAAAATCTATTTTTGAACAAAAAAAAAGCAAATCGAATTTTTGGGCAAAAATAGCTTTGACCCAATTTTTGCTCAAAAATTGAATTTATTACACAAAAACTGACTTTGATTTTTAGATGTCTTGTACTGAAGTGGATTTTTTCAAGTTGCTCCATTATATGGAAACTACGAATTTGTGCAAGAAATTTCACGGCTATTTTATGAGATACTGTAATTCTGTGGGCGTACAATCTAAGCCGAAAGAGGCGGAAAAACCTGTGTCTGGTGTGAAAATGCTTATGAATAAGTTGAAAAATGTGGAAAATCAAGAAAATTTGTCGAAAATTGAAAGTATGCAAAAATTAAGCGTAGCAGAGTATTTTCTATTGGATATAAAAAAGTCAAAATCTGATTTTTTATGTCTAAATTCGATTTTTTGTTCAATATTTATTCAAAAAATTGATTTTACACACAAAAAATGGCTCAAAAAATCGATTTTTATGTCCAAAAATTGATTTTGATTCCATGCTTTGGGAGGCGTTTTCAAGGGTTTTCGATGCCTGCAATCGATTTCTCGCATAAAAATACCATAATGTATCATTTTTTCCGCCGCTCAAAATTTTTCGACGTTTTTTGCAGTGGCTAAAATCTAGAAATTATGGAAAATTATCACCGCTGCTAAAAACGTCGGTAAATTTTATGCAGCGAAAAAATGTCTGACGAAATTTGTCCAGAAAAAATACGTGGCGAAAAATGTCCGAAAATATTGTGCATCGAAAAATGTCTGTTAAATTCTCTGATCCAAAAAAATTTGGCAAAATTGGTCCGTATGCCGAAAAATGGATTCAAAGCAAAAATTTTTGACTAAAAATTTAATTTTGAGCTCAAAATCGTCAAAAATTTTGCATTAAAAATCATTTGTTTAGCTCCAGAAGAACCAGAAAAGCCATCTGTAGCAGCACGAGTTTCTTCTCCACTGTATCATATTATGCAGTTTATTGAAGCATTAACAACGCCCAGTGACGACGCCAGGATTATTATTAACAAAGAAGATCCTAATAATGGAAAAAATGCACGGTACATATAAAATTTTTTGATCGAAAAATCGATTTTGGGCTTAAAAATTGTGTTGGGCTAAAATCTATTCAAAAATTAAGAAACCATTTAAAGCTGCTTCATATGGCCACTTAAATTTTTTGGATCATAAATATTTGGATACTTTATTTTTGGAACGTAAAAATTTAGGCACCCATTTTTTAATGCCTCAAAAATTGGTTACCATAATTTTTTAATGCCTTAGTGAATATTTAACCCCTATTTTCTAAGATTCCATTTCATCCTGTTGAATCCAGCCGAAAAACTCCGTGATATTGTGAAAAATTCCCGATCTCTGGTGTTGATTGGCGGTACTATGCAACCCGTGGACCAACTTNTTTAACCCCTATTTTCTAAGATTCCATTTCATCCTGTTGAATCCAGCCGAAAAACTCCGTGATATTGTGAAAAATTCCCGATCTCTGGTGTTGATTGGCGGTACTATGCAACCCGTGGACCAACTTTTGGACGCTTTTGAGCGAGTTTGTGAAATCCCTAGAGCTGATATAAGAGAATTTAGTTGTGGGCATGTTATTGACGACAACCAGCTGACTGCTATTTCTTTAGGTGATTAATTTTTTGTCGAAAAATCTATTTTGAAGCCATTTTGGGTTGAAAAATGGATTTTTGTGTAGAGATTCGATTTTTAGAACCATTTTTGGCCGAGAAACATTGATTTTGAAGCCACTTTTGGACTGAAAAATCGATTTCTTGAGACTTTTTGGATCAAAATATCGATTTTTGAGGTCGTTTTTTGATTAGATCGATTTTCAACCCAAAAATTTGTTTAAAAATGTTTTAACATTAAATTTTTAGGTCGTGGCCCAAACCAGCATGAACTCACTCTTACCTATGCCAATCGAAGTACTTCTGCCACAATCGCTGCCATTACCCAATGCCTGGTGAATATGCTACGCCAAGTCCCGAACGGCGCTGTGGTTTTCTTCCCCAGCTATGACTATATGGGATTTTTCATGAAAGCCATAAAAAATTCCGGTGCTCTGGCACAGCTATCGGTGTGTTGTGAACTTAAAAATTTAATACCCTAATTTTTGGCCCAAACATTTAATCAAAAATTTTTGAAGCTCTAAAAATTTGAGTACCTAATTTTTGAGGCTTTAAAAAAATTGTATATTCTACTTTTTATGCCTCAAAAAATTGACCATCCTAATTTTTGGTCTTTAAAAATTGAGTACCCTAATTTCTGGAGCATTAAAAAATTGTGTATCATAATTTTTAAGTTTCAAAAATTTACCACCATAATTTTTATGTCTCCAGAAATTTTTAAAGCTTTGAAAAATTGAGTATTCTAATTTTTACAATCTTAAAAATCAATTTTAAACAAATTTTTAGAATGTAAAACCAGTATTTTTCGAATCCCGGGACGCAAATTCTAACGTGTGGCAAAAATTTTGCACTGCTGCTAAATTGGAAAAGGGTGCTTTATTATGTGCTGTTGTCGGTGGAAAATTGAGTGAAGGTAATTTTGACTTTTCGATTTCTGAAAATTCGATTTCTGGTCTCAAAAATGGCTTTAGAAATCATTTTTTAGACCAAAAAATTTGTTGAAAATTCATTTTTCAGGAATAAATTTTTCTGACGAACTAGGCCGTTGTGTGTTCATGGTTGGACTACCTTATGCAAATAAAAGTTCTATTGAACTACAAGAGCAGATGAAGGTAATTTTTTTCTATTTTAAGTCCCCTTAATCTTGTTAGCGCTTGAACGCTTTAATTTTTATGGCTATAAGAAATAGATATCCTAATTTTTTGGTGCCTAAAAATTGTTGCATATGAAATTTTACGTCTAAAAAGTGTATGTCTAATTATTTGACAGCCAAAAATTGACCGCAAATTTTCAACCCTTGAAAAGTTGTACTCTATAATTTTTATGGCTATAAAAAATCGATATCCTATTTTTTTCATTTTCAGTACCTCGATGAAAAAGTCCGCTCTGGCTCCGGTTCCGCTTTTTATGAAGCCCTGTGCATGCACTCCGTCAACCAGGCAATTGGGCGTGTGATCAGACACCGAAACGACTACGCCGCCATTATTTTATTGGACTCGAGATTTGCCAAGCCGAATATTAGCCAAGCTCTGCCTGGTTGGATCAAAGACAGACTCACTCATCATGACAATTTTGGACCCGCTTTTAGCCAACTTGTGAAATTTTTCAAGAGTCGATGAGCGCAGAAAAAATAGTTTTTTCATGTGATTTGTATGCTTGAATATATAATGTAGAATATTTTATTGTATATAACTACAATTTCTGAAGCACCCACCCACCCCTCAAAAATACCCCCTTTTTACACATTTTACCCACTATTTAATACAAAAATGCCCAAAATAATTTTCAATAGCGCACAATTCACCCACCTGCGTCAGAATTTGCCTAGCCCAAAGACCGCCATTTTTATTCAATATTTTTTTATAATTAAATGGTATAAACCTTAGAAGAAATTTGTACACAAAAGTAATTGAGACTTTTCTCCAAACTTAATTTTGGGCATTTTGTATTAAATAGTGGATAAAATGTGTAAAAAGGGGGTGTTTTTTTGAGGGGTGGGTGGATGCGTCAGAAACGGTAGTTGTATCTACTGTTGTTCGTTATATACTATTTTTTGCTTGTGATTTTGTGAAATTTGCATATTTGTAAAATAAATTTACCGTTTATCTGTGCCAAATGCTGTTTTTAATTGGATTATACAGTCAAACCTCGTTAAGCGGACCCCCTCATAAGCGGACTCCCTCCCAAAAATCCTTTAAGCGGACCCCCCCCAAATCAACGTAAAAGTACATACAGGAAAGACCACGCAGGGATGCCTCTTGGCGGGAAAATTTGTAAACGTCACCAAAAATCAGGATTAAAAGATTTTGAAATAATTCCTTTTTTAAAAGTTATCCTATATATCCACACAACTTTTAAAAAAAGAATTATTTAAAAATCTTTTAATCCTGATTTTTGGTGGCGTTTACAAATTTTCCCGCCAAGAGGCATCCCTGCGTGGTCGTTCCTGAGTGTTCTTAATGAAAACCTCGTTAAGCGGACCCCCTCCCTAAAATTCTTTAAGCGGACCCCCTCCCGAAGGGGGTCCGCTTAACGAGGTTTGACTGTATATGAATTCAACCAAATAGATGAAGTTAAAAATTCCATAAATTTATTCTATTATTAATTAAACTTAAAGAAAAACAATATTAAACACCCGTAAACTATATAATATTTGTATTTATTTTCACTGGCTTCTTTATCCTTCTTTAGACCTTAAGCAGTTCCCTAAAAATAATTATCGACCTGCCAAAAAATTTCACAGCATACCACAAATTTCTCACAGTCGCTGCTTTTTTACGCATAACTTCTTTCTTTGAGCCTGAAACTTTTTTAATAGCCTGGACAGTGAAACTCTGGTATGGAATGAGAACGGCACTATTACATCGTTTAACCATCAATTCTAGACAGTCTAGGGTTTTCAACTTGATGTGCTGAAAATTTTTGAAAACATTAATATACATGAAATAATGGTCTGTAAAAATTCGGAAGCAATTTTTTACCCAAAAATGGATATATACTTAATTTTAGAATCTCTCCCTTCCTCTGCCCCCTTTGGCTACACCACTGATATGTATCTTAAATTTTGACAGTAATTGAAAAAAAATTGAGTGAATTTAAATTTGATCTCAAAATTTGGAACAAATTATAATACTTATGGCAAATAAAGATTTTTTTTGTAAAAAATCGATTTTAAACAAATGAGTTTTCGATTTATAAAATTTTAATTTTTGTTCAAAATTGAGCCAAAAATCTTTTTTTAAAGAAAATTGAGCAAAAAAATCAATTTGTGGGGTAGAAATTGAGCCAAAAACAAGTAACAGTTTAAAAGCATATTTCCATACTAAAAATGCGTCAAAATGAATTTTTAAGGCATAAAATTGGGTTTAAATCTATTTTAAAAAACAACAAATTATTTCTAACATACAAAAATAACAATACATAAATAAAATAATAAATTACAATTTTATGTTCCTGCGATGACAAAATCTCAGAGAAATTGGCCAAGAAAATTTTCAACGCTTCTTCCGAAATTTTCTCTGGTGGTGCCATTTTCAGCAGCTCTAATAATCCATCTAATACAAGTTCCAAAATCGCGCTGCTTTCTTCAGTCTGAGAAATCGAATACATAGGTAAAGCTTCACAGAAAATGGGCAAAATCTGAAAAATTGGGGATTAAAAAATAAAAATGGGAGAAAATTTTTTCCCATACCATAAGCAATTCGTGTGTTTGTGGGACAGGAATTTGTCTTGCCAAGCGGAGAATTTGTATGAGCATCTTGAAAAATGCGCTCTTTTTCGCTTCATAGTCTGAAAATTTCAAATTTGAAAAGTTTAGAAAATTTTTCATACTAACCTTTCGCCAAGCCATTAAAAAATCGCACATAAATTGGGACGAATTGACATAAAATTCTAAAAATTTCATTTTTTAAATTTTTACACAATTAAAAATTGGCTAACCTCTGTTTCCACATCAATGTGCGCTTGTATTTACACAAATCTGGGTTGTACTTCCGATCTTCAAAGTCCAATATATCAGCTACCAATGGGATATCATGATCTGGAGTTTCGATGAAATTTTCAAAGAGCTAAATTTTTTGGCACATAAAATGATATTGTGAACTATTTTGTGCCAAGAAATAGCTTCAAAATTCAATTTTTGGGCTCAAAAATGACTTAAACCAATTTTAGACCCAAAAAATGGCTTCAATCACTAATTTTTAAGCTCAAATCGATTTTTTATCATCATCAGCCAATACCTTCTCAACCATTTTAACTCCTTCTACTCTCCCAGCCACAAACAGAGCTCTTGACTCACAGACTCGAGTCATACCAGGATTTTCAACCATCAATTTTGCTGTGTACTTCTCCAAAATTTCGCTCCAATTTTCCTCCTTGTTTAAAATGGCTGTATACAAAGGACATATAGTATTGGTAAACAGATCATGATTTTTGAATAGATGTGGATTTTCACCAACAAAGTATGCGTCCATAATCTTATCCAAATACTGCATCATCAAATCAAGGTTCTAAAAAAAAATTAATTAAAAAAATGAATATATAATTAAGGCCATAAAAATATATTATCCAAATTTTACAGTTGTAACAATTAAAGAATCGAATTTTTAAATTCTAAAATAAGGTTACTTATTTTTGAATAACTACGAAAATTAAGTCCCTTAATATAAGAGACCAAAATTTTTAAAGTTTAAAAATTAGAACACGAAATTTTAGAACTTTAAAATAATAAATTTATGAATATTTAAAAACTAAGACAAATAATTTTTTGAGCTTCAAAAATCAAACAACTAAACTTTTATAGCCCTAAAAATTAGGAAACTTAAATTTTAGAACTATAAATATTAATAATCCCAAATTTTAGAAGCCTTAAAAATTATGAACTTAATTTTAAACGACAAAATTAAGGGATCCAATTTTTTGATGCTTAAAAAATTATATAACCTATTTTTTAAGCTCAAAAAATTATGTTACAATAATTAATTAATCACTAAAAAGCTTCCACTTACTTGACACTGTAGAACAAACCACCTAGAACGTGGAGCTTCGGCTGAAAATTTCTCACTAAAATTTGCCAATTCCTTTCTCAAAACTTCTTCATGAAGACTAAAAAATTTAAAAAAATAATTTTTAAAATTTAAAATTACCTGTTATTAAGAAAATAGCCTATATCCTGAAAATATGCTCCGAGATCATTTAAATCGAGGTGATTATAGCCAGAATAGAGCCATCGCTCGAGGTAGTTTGAGACAGTTCTATCGGTTCGATCTTTGTTGAATTTGAAAAGTTCCACGGTTACAGAACCTTCGGTTACATTTACGAGCTCTGAAAAAATTGATTTTGAATCTAANTTCGATCTTTGTTGAATTTGAAAAGTTCCACGGTTACAGAACCTTCGGTTACATTTACGAGCTCTGAAAAAATTGATTTTGAATCTAATTTGGCTCTAGGAAGTGACACCGAAAAATTGACACTGAAAAAGTGACACTAGGTTTTGTCGTGTCAATTTTCTGTTTATGAAAACGAAAAACTGAATGTGCTGAGTAAACTAAAAATAAAAATGAAGACCTCCGAATGCATTTAGGGCCATTTTTCGTAGCCTTTTCTGATTTAGGATGACGTTTTGGTGCCTAGAAAATGCTTTTTTCGTATTTCCCTAAATTACCCCTAGAGGAGTTATTTAAAAAAATTTCATTTCCATGATTTTGGTTCATTGTTCCGAAATAGTACCAGTTTTCCGGTATCACGTTTCCTAGAGCCTCTAATTTTCGGTCCAAAAAAATTTTTGACTGAATTTTGAGAAAAAAAATGTTTTTCAGAAATTTTGCAAAAAAATTTTTCCATAAAATTTTTTCGCTTCCGGTCTCCGAAGCGCACAGTTTCGTTTATCTTTTTTAAATGCTCATACTTTCTGAAAAAATCATATCTCCAAATATCTGCTCAGATTCTTCATTCACAATGGATATGCAGCATATTTCGGCTAGCATCTTTATATTCGTATCGTAAGCTAAAAATCTATTTTTATAATTTTTACGTCAATAACTTGTACTAAATTTTTTTTATTAATTTTTACTAAAAAATCGATTTTTAAATTAATACAATTTGATTTTTTGAAATGTACGTAATTTTTAGAGTATTTAAATCAGAGATCGAATTAAATATGGCTTAAAAATTAAAGATTCACAAATATTTAGTGCAAAAAATGGTTATTCCAAATCTTAAGCGTATATAAAAGGGCCCAATTTTTTAGAGACTTAATATTAAGAGTGCCAAATTTTTAAGATCTTAAAAGTGGGGATAAAAATTTTTATAATTTCAAAATTATGGCAAACAACATTTTCATGTGCAAAATTTCAAGTATATAATTTTTTAACAATTCAAAGTTGTTTGTACTCAATCTTTAAAAAAAGTACACAATTTGAGCTCTAAGATTAATAATGAATTTTTATAATTCAACAGTACGTGTATCCCATCTAATAATATTATCCCATCCAATACATTCTTTCAGAATCTTCACGTAATTTTCCAAATCGACTTCCGAATAAGTTCTAATAAATGCATAAACCGGCGGCCTGAAATAATTTGAAATTCGATTTTTGTGCAAGATTTTTAACAATACCGTAGCTCCTCGTTATTTTCTTTCAAATCCACCAACATATGATCGAGTAGATAGGTGAAAAATTTCGTAATGTCTTCCGATTTTGGAAGATCTTTCCATAGCAAAAGCTCCTAAAAAAATTTGAATTTTGGGTTAAACATCGACTTTTTGGTTCAAAATTTTGTCAAATACTATTTTTGGATTCAAAAATTAGTATAAAAATCAACACCTTAGCACTTTGGTACATCACTTTAATGGCGGTTTCTTCAAGTCCCTCAAAAGTGGCAAAAAATCCAGGTAGAGCATCTTGTACTGGTTTGGCTGCAAAAAATAAAAGGTATAAAACTTACATAATAATTTAAAATACAACAAAAATAAGAATAAAACAGGGATGCAATTTTTTAGAGTCTAAAAATTAGGATACCCAAATTTTTGAGCATAAAATTTTAGGCAATTCAAAATTCCTAGTTTTGAATATTAGGTTAACTAATTTTTATCTCAAAACTTGAAGAACTATTTTTATAGCTTAAACTTTAAGGATCAAAATATTTGAGAGCCGTAGAATTCAATATACTAAAATTTTTAGTCTTAAAATTGGAATTTTTATGTATACAATTGTTTAAAATAAAATTACAAAAATCTTGGCATTTTTAAGCATCAAAAATAATATACCAAAATTAACAGTCCTAGCTATTTTTAGCCAAACTGGAATATGCGGTAAAGTTTCGCCAATAATCTCTTCTTTATTCTGTGGAGCGTTCACTGTATTGGCTAAAAATTTCAAAAATTAATTTTTAAAGATGTAAAACATGCCATTTATAAGCATCCCAAGCCAGTAAAAAATCTTGGACAGAATAACTCTGGCACAAATCTCGTGAGTCTCCGCAATGGACTGAAGCAAAGATAGGGCTTTTCCAGATAGGCCCATTTCAGCTTGGAGTACAAACGGTTCACAATCTGAAAATTTAGTAAAGCGGGCAAAAATAGCAGAAAATAGTAATTTTTGGCCAAAAATAGGCATTTATTGGTAAAAAATTGGCGGTTTTTGATAAAAAAGGTTACAAATTCAAATTTTTTAGACTTGTGGAAATAAACACAACAAAATTTAAAATTTTTGGTCTTATGGAGTNCAAAAATAGCAGAAAATAGTAATTTTTGGCCAAAAATAGGCATTTATTGGTAAAAAATTGGCGGTTTTTGATAAAAAAGGTTACAAATTCAAATTTTTTAGACTTGTGGAAATAAACACAACAAAATTTAAAATTTTTGGTCTTATGGAGTGCCCTTCAAGCAGATGGCTTGATACTCCCTCCCCCGCGCAGCGGCCTAAATTTTGGCATCACTGGTTCAGCTATAGCTTAAAATTAAGGGTACTCAAAATGTTTACTATTGAAAATTTTTGTATAAAAAACTATTTTTTCCAGCTTACTTTCAATAGACGTGTCAGCAATCGATTTAAGCGACTCTTCAAGATTCTAAAAAATAGCCGAAAAATTAAGTTTTTTCAGTTATAAAATTATAAAATCGACCTCGCTATCCTTTCTTAAACAATGAACAATATATTTTATGGCATTTTTCACTGGGCTAGGAATTTCTTTGGCGTGGACTCGTTCAGCTGGATTCAAACAAATGCTTCGGAAGGCAGTCATATAATCGTCCAAATAAGTTACTAGAGTGGTTGGTTTGAAGATCAGACATGCTTTGGCCTGAAAATGCAGAAAAATTAAATTTTTTGGAAAATGGGTTAGAATAGATTTTTGAATTCAATATTTACATTAAAAATCGATTTTTGGGCCTAAAATTGAACCAAAAGCCGATTTTGACTTAAACTTGGGTCCTTAATCAATTTTTGTATTCAATTGAACAAAAATCGAATTTAGTATCCAAAATAGAGCAAAAAATATATTTTTTGANTTAAACTTGGGTCCTTAATCAATTTTTGTATTCAATTGAACAAAAATCGAATTTAGTATCCAAAATAGAGCAAAAAATCGATTTTTTGAGCCAATTTTTTAAAGTACATTCAATGGCGTAACCAGAACCCACATAGTGGGGGGGGGTGCACTCGGTCGAACAACTTAAATATAGACGAAAATTCAAAAAAAATTTTCCCCGGCAAAAATCATATAGTTACGTTTTTCGGCTCTTCAAACCGGAATGGGGGTGCACCGGTACCCATTGTAGCCCCCAGTCATGGTTACGCCACTGAATACATTCAATAACACACACCAAAAATTCACAAATCTCCAATTTAGTTGAATCGCTCAATTCGTCATCAAGGATTTTTTCAGATACCAATTGAAAAACGTATAAAGAAAACGATTGATGAGATAATAGACAAGATTCTAAACCAGTTAGCAGGGCCTCTCGAGTCACAATTTCATCAGCATTCAATTTTGTTTCCTAAAAATGTTAGAATTTAAAAAAATTTATGCTTAAAATTTTTGATATCCCTATTTTTCTGCTGCCAAAATTTTCAGAGCGCCAAAAGTTAGAATACTCAATTTGTTATAGCACTGAAAATTAAAACCCTAATTGTTAGAGCATCAAAATTTGTCTGCTCTATTTTTGAAGAGATAAAGTCGTATATCCATTTTTAGAGCACACAAAATTTGACTATCAATCTTTAAAAATCCAAAAATTTGTTGCCCAATTTTTTAAAGAACAAAAATTAGGTAAACAAATTTTTAAGACTTTAAATCAAAGGCATACAGGTCTATAATCAACGGGGAAATAACACGCTACAAGTTCGAACATGTCCTCCACAAAAACACCTAAAATTCATTTTTTAAACAATTTCAAAACTTAAAAAATCTAACCTAGATCAAAATTTTTGACCACTTCAAGATACAACTGGAAAATTTTCACCAAACATCTTGGATCACGTTCTCCACTGGCGGCTCTCATAAACGAAAGGACAAAGTCAAAACCCAAAGTTTTGAGTCCTAAAAAATAAGTTTTAAGAGCATAAAATGGGTGCAAGAATTCCCATACCGGCAATACGCTTTTTGAGCAAAAATTCTAACAATTCGAAAAGGCGCATACGATCTTTTTGGCTCCAACTTTGGACAGTTCCTTCTTTAAAAATGGCTTGGAAGAGTGGAATTTCACAATCTGTTGGGAGGTTTTTTGTATGAACAACCTGAATTTGATAAAGTTAAATGGGGATGACATTTATGGACTAATTCAAGAAAAATTTTGTTGCCAAAACAGCCTATATAGGGGTAAAATCATGCAAAAAAAACGACAACAAAGTAAAACTCACTTTTAGTGCCAAAATTAGTTTTACATTTTTTAAAGTATTAAAATTTTTCTGCCATATTTTTTAGAGCCCAAAAATTAAAAGTTCCCAAATTTTTAATAAAAAGTATTCCGCAAAATTTTTAGAGAACTAAAAAGTTGGTTCCCGATTTTTAGAACGCTAAAATTATGGAAGACCAAATTCTTAGCGATAAAAAAATCAAGCCCCCAAGTTTTTATCATATAACAATTCAAAGCGCACCAAATGGTGTAGCCCAAGAACAACTGAACCTCCAGAAAGTGCCGAATCTTCAAGTCGACTCAGAAAAAATTCCAGCAACAACAAGACTAAAAAATCTTTTTAGTACAGAAAACAGTTAGCCGAAGATTACCTTCCTCTTCAGCTAAAAAATCGTCAGGAAGTTTCGAAATCACTCCGGCTAATTTTTTCAACGCAGATTCTCTAGTTTCGGAATCTGTGCTGGTTACTTCAGGCCTGTAAAATTAAAAATAAACATGCATTAAAAATTTAAAGGGAGTGTACTTTGTAGCTGGATCTTAAAAAAAATTTATTTTCACAAAAAAGACCCTATGGGAGTAATTTGGGCGAGAAATCGATTGCGCGCATTCCCGAAGCGTGAAAATGCTTTCTTGACCCTGATTCAGGGTAAATATAGATTTTTTCGACCTTTTTTATACTAATACTTTGTTTGAAAAGACGTTTCTCCGTTAACTAGCCTCGGTGGTACAGTGGCAAAGCAGCGGCTTTTTGGTCATAAANAAATATAGATTTTTTCGACCTTTTTTATACTAATACTTTGTTTGAAAAGACGTTTCTCCGTTAACTAGCCTCGGTGGTACAGTGGCAAAGCAGCGGCTTTTTGGTCATAAAGGTCGCGGGTTCGAATCTCGCTTGTAGCCAAACTTTTTTGCGCAAAGTAAAAATCGAAAAAATTTGGAAAATTTTTCGACTTTTACTTTGTGCAAAAAAGTTTTTCTACAAGCGGGATTCGAACCCGCGACCTTTGTGGCCAATAAGCTTTTTTTAGTCCAAAAATCTATATTTTCTCTGAATCAGGGGGTCAAGGAAGCATTTTCACGCTTCGAGAATGGGCGCAATCGATTTCTCGCATCAAATTATAGTCTTTTTTTTCGTCAAAGATTTTTTTCTTCTATAAAATTTTTCCGATTGAATCAGGAATTAAAAGAAGAATTGTTTATTGAAACGAAAAAAATTTAAATTCTTTGAAAGAATTTGTTAATCTATGAATACGAACTACAAACTATATCAGAAATTTCTTTCAAAGAATTTAAATTTTTTCGTTTCAATAAACAATTCTTCTTTTAATTCCTGATTCAATCGGAAAAATCTTATAGAAGAAAAAAATCTTTGACGAAAAAAAGACTATACCCCATAGAGTCTTTTTTGTGAAAATAAATTTTTTTCGAGATCCGGCTACAAAGTACACCCCCCTTTAAAGAGTAAAAATTACCCAAGAATTTCGATGATTTCCCTCAAAGTTTTGGATTTTTGGACAATTTCTTCAACGAAATTTGCAATTGATTCTTGCTCTGCCATTTTGCTTAAAAGTGCATAAATTACAACAAAAAATAAATTCAAAAATAGGAAAAAAATCGCGCAAAAAGTATTTTTTAGAAATTAGAAAACAAACTTTCGAAAATGATACGTCTTTTTTTATGGGTATTTGAACCTCGAATGAGCGTTTGAATTTGAACCTTTGATTCTTGCATCTTTCAAATAAAGAAATCTCTTTCATTCTTATTGTGCAGATAATTTGTTCTCGAATGAGTAGGAACGTACGTTCTAACCTAAGAACCCGTACAAGGTCTCCGTAAAAAATGTTTAATGTGTGCATCGCATTTTTCATACTTTTTTTGGTTTTTAGGTAAAAATTATAGATTTAATATCAGAGATTTAGGATATAACAAAAAGTTTAGGATATAAAAAATTTTTAATACTATTTCTAGGGTGGTTTTGATGCTACCTTAAAATGATCTGGTTAACTTCTTTTCTAATTTTTAGATTTGCGAATCTAATTTCACCTTTTTTTTAATTTTCGTATCTAATTTCCGCGAATCTAATTTCACAAAGTCAATTTTTTTAAATTTTGTAGGGGGTCAGGAAAATTTTTTCAAAAAGAAATTTATTCCAAACAGGGGGCTACTTACATAAAACATATTTTTGACACGAAAAAAATTTTTGGTCGTTTTTGAAAAAAATGGACTAAGT
>OZJO01001163.1:8611-24055 GCA_900406225.1 Acrobeloides nanus | reverse complement strand
GCGCATGTAGCAGGGGGTAAAGAGGGGGGGGGGATAGCGCATGTAGCAAGGGATAAAGAGGGGGTAGACCACTTTTTTTGAAAAGTTCATTACCCATGTGCCCAAGTATGAGGAGAAAGACAAAAAATCTTTTCCCCTTTATCCAATTTATCTTTTTGACTAAACTTTTTTGAAAAATATTTCACAATCATCTATGATTTTTCATAAAATAATTCCAAAATTTTCATTTTTTTTCAAGAAAAAATTGTAATTTTGTGAGCATTTATAGCTTAAATATAAGCAAGGATTTTAGCAGAAAAACTGCATCGGTGGTGCAGTGGACATGATCTAATCGTTGACCCAAAAGGTCTCGAGTTCGACTCCCACTGGCGTCGAATTAATTTTGCCATAAAAAAAATCATAAACAAAAAATTTTTTCGATTCGCCGAGTGCCTTAGCTAAAAAGGTAGTCAAATCGAAAATTTTTTGGGATCGTCCCCCTGGGTTTTAGCTATGTGCTCGAGTATGTTAAAGGAACAGTCCGGTCAGAAAAAAGTTGCCCATTTTTGTTGATATTCGGAAAGTTCATGAAAAATGGAGCATTTTTTGTTTTTACGGTATGTTCTGAATCGTTGTAGTTTTCGAGATAATTGTTCATGCAGGTTTTCTTACATATAAGGATTTTAACAGAAAAACTGCATCGGTGGTGCAGTGGACATGATCTAGTCGTTGACCTAAAAGGTCTCGGGTTCGACTCCCACTGGTGTCGAATTGATTTTGCTATAAAAAACCATAAACAAAAAATTTTTTCGATTTGCCGAGTGCCTTAGCTAAAAAGGTAGGCAAATCGAAAATTTTTTGGGATCGTCCTCCACTGTTTGGGATCGTCCCGTCAGTGGGGGTACAGCCCCAACAAATTTTCGATTTGGCTACCTTTTTGGTTAAGGCACTCCGCGAATCGAAAAAATTTTTTGTTTTGTATTTTATGGCAAAATCAATTCGACGCCAGTGAGAGTCGAACTTGAGACCTTTTAGGTCAACCACTAGACCATTTCCATTGCACCACCGATACAGTTTTTCTGTTAAAATCCTTATATCTAAGAAAACCTACATGAGCAATTAACTCGAAAACTACAACGATTCAGAACATGCCGTAAAAACAAAAAATGCTCCATTTTTCATGAACTTTTTGAATATAACACAAAAATGACAACTTTTTTCCTACAGGAATAGCCCTTTTCCTACAGGAATAGTCCCCTAAAATGTGAACATGGATATTTTAGAGAGAAAACAGCGCCAACAAAAGCACGTTTTGCTGATAAGTTTTTGAAACAATTATTAGCAGACAAAGAACTCAAGGAAAGGAAAGAGCTGGAAGAATTGAAAATCAAGTAAGATGTTTTTTGAATTTTATAATGTTTTATGCAATCGTTTCAATAAACAATCTGATTGATGAATCAGGGCTTTCGTTTCAATGTTCAACTCGTTTGAAAATTTTTTTGTTTCGCTCATAAATTTTTACGGTTAGATTTTCAAGTAGTGCCGTAAAAGAAAAAAATGCTCGAAATTTTGTGCTCTATCACATGGCATCAATGCATGCTCCTTTAAAAACCCTTTTAGATTTCGAGCAAACCCTGTGCCAGTGACAACCTACAATCCTAATTCTACTTTTTATGTCAGAGTATGCTGCTTGACGACGTTTTTTTGTTCAATTTAAACCTTTTTAGAACTTGAAGCGGAGTAAATCACTTGCAGCCCTCCGTGCTGAAAAGATTAACAATCTGAAGCGTGCTGAAAGTCAACCAGAACTTGTAAGCCAGCCTTTTCATGCTAACCCCGTACCAATTACAACTTATATCCGACCATCTACTAGTATGAATGATTTGCGAGAAGCGAAGAAGAATCAACGAGCAGTAGAATTGTTGGCAAATTCATGGGCACCTCGAGGATTAGACGTAAGCTATTGGATTGTTTGGAAAGCTATTGCGCTTTTTAAAGGACCGATTCACTGAATCAGGGAAGCGTTTTCAACCTTCGAAAATGCGTGCAATCGATTCCCCCGCATAAATTTACCCCCTGAAAGTCATTTTCAGGCAGAAAATCTAAAAATTTTCGATTTTCGCTTCAATACACACACTCCGATTCCCTGGTTCAGGGCCAGGAAAAACATGAAAAAATTGCCCAAATTCCGATTTTTTAATACATGCTGTACATTTTTTAGGACCATGCCACGAGATCACACGTAGTGTATCAAGTCCGCCACGTTCCAAAATGTCTTCCAGAAAAGCCTTCCTTCAGACCAGATGTCTCCAAGAGTGTGCCAGATTTTCGTCTTTTGCATCGAAAATGGGAAGAACGTCTTCAACGCGTCGCCCACCGGCCGACAACCGTCAGTTTTCCATTCCACTTCTACGAAAATTATCATCGTCATCATTGCCGGAACATTGATGAATATCAGCCGTATTATCGCCAAAACAATTCAAAAAGACAAAATTTTTATTCTCGTACCTCGTCCGGTGTTAGTCGCAAATCTTATACTTCTACATGAATATCTTTTTTGGAACTAGTATCGATTAGGTGTAACCATTGAACGTGAAATTTGATAAAAAATTTATCCAAAAATTGAAAAATTCATAAAAATTGAAGAAGGGCCAGTCCTTGCCTCAGACAGCAGATGCGCGCTGCATGCAGCAGCTGCTGCGTGGACTAAACAGCTGCTGTCTGAGGAAAGGGCTGGCCCGAATTCGTCAAAAAACGAAAATTTGTCAAAAATGGAAAATTAGCTACAAATTGAAAAATTCATCAAAAAATCGAAAATTTATCAAAAATAGACAAATTCGTCAAAAATAGAAATATTCATCAAAAATTGAAAAATTTGTCAAAAATGATAAAAATTTGAAAAAATTTTCAGGTCTCAGAAAAGTAAAATTCGGATTCCCCACCTAAAATTACCCATAGACGGGTCAGGGGTAATTTTTTTTTATCCCTAGAGGGGTCAATTCCAGATGATGAAAAAAAATTTTTTCGAAAAATTTCATGTTCACCTAATCAATACTATAATCCATTCCCGCCGCCAATGGGAAAAAGTCCGGACGAGATGGACAAGTGGTAAAGCTCTCGCTTTGCACTTCAAAGGGCGAGGGTTCGATCCCGGAGGTCGAAAATCATTGCAAAGCGAAGCTTTACCACTTGGCCATCTTGTCCGGACTTTTTCCCATTGGCGACAGAAACGGACTATAGTTCCCTTTTTTTAAATTTTTAAACAATAAAGTTTTAATTTTTTGCTAGATCTACTTTTTCGTATAGTTGAAGGGTAGTTAAAAAAGTGTATGATAAATCAAATGGCAACGGTTGCCAACCACTAAACATTTCGTGTTTGTATAATTGAAAATTTCGACAAAATAGGCTTATTGTCTACGAAAATGACTCATCGATATTTTTTAAATACCAAGCACCGGATAATATAAATCTTCGTGGTGATAAAAAATGTCTGATGAAATTTTGTTCAATCAATGATTTGGATAATGAAACATTTACTCTATCCATGTTCGGCACATATCATTTTTCATGTCCAAGTTTCGAAAAGTATTTGAGAAGGGTTTAACTTTATCTATTTTTATTTGGTGCTGTTTGGTTTCATATTGCTATTCTGCTACCAACTGTGCTTGGCCGTCTGTTGACGCGTTGTTTATAGTAATTGTTTTAAAGGACCAGTCCACTCGGGAAAAAGTTGCTGATTTGTTCAATTTTTGACGGATTTTTTCATTTTTGACAAATTTTTGAATTTTTGACGGATTTTTCAGTTTTTGACGATGAATTTTTCAATTTTTTTATTGAAACGAAAATTTGCAAAAAAATTCAAATATTTTCGCTTCAATAACCCAAAATAGTGTTCAAATTGAACAATTTTGGTGTCATTTTATTCGTCTCATTGAGCTGAGAAAAATGCTATATTTATTTATTTTTTATTGCTCAAGAAATTCAAATTATTTTCTTGTCAATAAACAAACGTTGATTGAATCAGGGATTTGAGCACTGTGTACATGTTTTCGTTGTAATACACAGACGAAACTTCACACACAATTATCTCCAAAACTACAACGATTCAGTGCATGCCGTGAAAATAAAAAATGCTCCATTTTTCATGAACTTTCCCCGAATATCAACAAACTATGGCAATTTTTTCCGAGAGTTTTTTCTGAAATTTTTTCCTTGTCTTTAGATTGATTCTACATTAAACCTGGGTGCCGAAAACCACCAAAGTATCCTCAACTTTGTTGGTAAAGTAGCCGAACAAATGAAGCTCGATAAAGATGGCTCTCATGTTGCTCTAGCACAGTTTACCCCAGAGGCTAAATATGAATTTCAATTCCTGTATGAATCTACCGACCGTTTTATTAATCGAGTTTACGTAAGTTATGCTTAGGGCTAACATCAGAATCAAAATATACTTGAAAATCTTCTCTGCGCTTTCCATTTAATCAGGAAAAATGTAATGAAACGAAAAGCCAGACATCACAAAATTCAGAAATACGAATTTCTGAATCCCTGAATCAGGATCATCCCCTTCCCTATCCGGATGGAAGCAGATGATCCTGATTCAGAGAAGACCCAGATCACGAATTTGATATTTTCGAAGCGAAAAATCGCTTCCCTGATTCAGGGAAGTCTATTAAATTGAAGCAAAAATCACATTTTTACGACTTTTTGCTTCAATACACAGGCTTCCCCTGAACCAGGGAAGCATTTTTTCGTTTCGAAAATGTCAAATTTGGATTCCCCGCATGTTTTTACCCTTAGAAGTGTCATCTCCGTTTTCACGTTACATCTTAACGTCATGCTTATCCAACCCAAATGCCAAAATTATTTCAACAAACCTTATAAATATTTTAAGAACGTGCCATATGTACCCTGTAAAAGTGATACTTGTGAGAAAAACGCTGCCAGCATTAATAGCATAGCTGAAACCGAGCTGAACACCCAAACCGGGGATCGACGTGCTGTACCGGACGTTGTAATAGTCATCTCAACAAGTTTATATCAACTTCCTGAATTGGTAGGTCAAGAACACATAGACGTCCCTGTACTTGACTGTACTACAGTACAATACAGCTTAACGTTGATTTTTGCTGTATCTGAAATTGTACCTATAGTTCAGAGCATAAATGAGCAAATTTGTTTCAAAATATTCATGTAGAAACCAAAAATTTGGGTAGCACCGGCTTACCTTACTTCTTTCCAAAACTAACTATCTATCTTTCTATCTATCTATCTAACTAACTCTCTCTGAATTCATAATGGCTGATCAAGGTTTTGCTGTGAAGCTGAACGCCAACACAAGTGATTTTTTAACTGCTACCGTCAGCAGATGGAGGACGTTGAGAAGAAGAAACTCAAACGATTTGCCGCGTATAAGGTGAACAGAACTGGTCGTGCTCCAGTGAAGAGATACATCACGAAAGAAATCGCTGCGAAGAACTAACTAACTACCTAATTAACTAACTAATTAGCTAGCTAGTTAGCTAACTAACTAAGCTAACTAACTTGGTACAGGGACAACAGTGGTCAAGAAAGTCTTTGATAAGATTCTAAACTTTTTCGTTTTAGAACAACGGCGAGCTGTTAATGAAGCCATATTCACCGACTCATGCTTTCATAATCATAATAGGGAACACTGCACCACAAGAGAGTGGCGCAAGGCCTCTTCAATTTGCAGTAAAAAAGTTTTTTATGAGTTATAATAACACAAAATTCAGGCAACTACCTCATATATGGCAACATTAGACTTTGACACTTTGAATGAACTCGTTGAACCACTTTGTGAGAGCATTAACAGTTATTTGCGTAAGTTTTTTTATTGATTTTTAAATTACAGAGTGTCCCAAATAAACCGACGTACGCACCATCGAATATCAAAAAATTTGTTGAAATGTTATCCTGAAAAACTAATGTAATTTTATGCGGGGGAATCGATTGCGTGCATTTTTAAAGCATGAAAAATTTATCTTATCCTGATTCAGGCAATTTTCGCTTCAATACATCATGGCCTTTCATGATGAATTCCGGGAAAATATTTTGGATTTTGTCAAAAAATCATTTTCCAGGGATAATTTTATGCGAGAAATCGATTGCGCGCAATGACGAAGCTTGAAAAAAATGCTCCCAGACCCATGCAGGGCATTGAAGTGAAAATGTCTGAATCAGGGTCAGGTTACGCTTCCTTGGCCCTGATTGAGGATATTGAAGCGAAAATTGCTTGAATAGAGTCAGATAAAATAATGTGATAACATTATCACTGTGATAACAGTAATAACGATTTTTGTGATAACGTTATCACATCATGTGATAACGTTCATAGGTCGGCAAGGGGGGGGAGCCTCCCCTCCTGACCCACGCACGGACCCAAAATTGGGGGGACCACGCACTCATGGGTCCAAAATTGAGGAGTGATCACACATAGACCCCGTCGAACATATGAAGTGGTCCATAAAAATTGGGTGAAGAAGACTACCTCAAGCTAAAAAAAGGTCGTTTTTTTGGTGGAAGTGGTGGGGGACCACCTCATCGGGGGTCCCCTCTCCCCCCCCCCCACCTTACCGACCTATGATAACGTTATCATCTCATGTAATAACGTTATCACTTATAATTTGTTATGCTCTTTGTAACGTTTTGAGCACGTGATACCATGTTCATTCAGAATTTTTTCAATCATTCCCTTTAATTTTGTCAATTTCCTTGGCTCTATGTTATATTCTTCCAACGATTCTTGCGTATTGTGTATAAAGTTCATCATCAATTCTAAATGATAACGTTATCACCTCATGTGGTAACGTGATCATGTGATAAGTGATAACGTTATCACAAAAATCATTATCACTGTTATCATATCACTTATCACACCCTTTCATTATCACTTTGAACATCACTAGGTGCATTGACTCATCTGGTACACCCTGTAAACTTTTTTAGCCACCTCATTTTAGTCACTTTTAGTCATACCTCATGACTAATATAAGATTTTTGAAATCTTTGCAAAAAAGAGCATACATAAGTTATTTTTGTGTACAGCATCACTTTTTCATAAAGCTAACCCTCCGAATTTGGATGTTACTATGGGAAACCGCTTTTTGAAATTTCAATTATATACGAGAGAAAAGATCTAACAAAAACAGTGTGTGTGTCATTTTATTTTTCGACCAAAAATAATAATCGACATGAGCCAATCACAAGGCAGACCAGTTGATTTGTCCTGGTGGCATTATCTCCAATGGAATGTGTCAAGTTGTGCAAAAACCAATGCGGCTAATACTGCTTACTGGACTTTTGCTTGTAGCTTTTTGTTGTTGTAAAATTCGTTTTAAAAAATCACATAAATATTTCAAAATAACTCATAAAAAACCGAAATTTAGGCGATTTTTTCATGCTTTTTCGGCCCGAAAATTTTTTTCAAAAATGACCCTATTAGGGATAATTTTATGCGAGGAGTCGATTCCCGAAAGCTTGAAAACGCTTCCCTGATTCATGGAAATAAGCGTTTTGTATTGAAGCGAAAATCGCAAAATTTTGAAATTTCTCTCTCAAAATCATATTTCTGAGGGTAATTTCCTGCGAGGAATCGATTGCGCGCATCCTTGAATCTTGAAAATGCTTCCTTGACCCTGATTCAGGGAAATAAGAGTGTGTATTGAAGCGAAAATCGAACATGTACTAATTCCCTCAATCAGGGAAGCATTTTCAAGCTTCAGAAATGCGCGCAATCGATTCCCCGCATAAAAAATTACCCCCAGAAAGATGATTTTGAGGCAGGAAACCCAAAATTTTTTGATTTTCGCTTTTTTTCGCTTCAATTGTATTTTTGTCAAAAATCTAATTTTGCCCAAAAATTGAAATTTTTGTAAAAAATTTCAATTTTAAAAATCGAATTTTGGTCGAAAAATTGAATTTTTTGTGAGATGATTTTGAGACAGGAAACCCAAAATTTTTCGATTTTCGCTTCAATCCAAAAATTCATTTCCCTGAATCGGGAAGCGTTTTCAAGCTTCGGGAATGCGCGCAATCGATTCCTCGCATCAAATTAGGCCCCTTGGGTCATTTTTGAAAAAAACTTCGAAAAAAATGAAAAAATCGCCCAAATTTCGTTTTTTGATACACCCTGTAATCCTGCCTGAGATAAGCAATAAAAATTTTCCATTTTTTCAACAAAAGAATTCCAATATAGCCCAAGAAGATGATTTCGAAAATTTCGAAAAAAACTTTCAATATAGCCCGTTTCTTTAGGTGATAAAACTGGGAAAGCAACATCAGCAGCAGATGTTTCCATAGCTCAATTCGGTGTCCCATGCATCCTTACAGTTGTGTTCATCTCGGCTATTTCCCTCATCATCCTGCTAATGCTATGTTTTGCTATATACCACTATAAAAATGACAGTTAGCTGATCAGTTTCCAATATTTGTCTTCAATTCACACACAATTTAGATGACCGTCTTCGAACTCAACTTCAACGAGAACGACAAAACCTCCAGAAAACCGATGAATATTACCGAACGAAATTGCGCGAACGAAGCGCCAAGGAAAAAGATCGCGAAAAAACCTTGGCCGAACTCATCACAGAATCGAATAAAGCTCGAGAGCAGATTCGAGAAGAACAATTGGAACAACTACGGAATCTTCAACATCAACAAAGTCAGCAGACCACAACACAAGCTGCACTGCCACCACACATTCTTCCCATTGTGATTCCAGCTAATCCACTTCAAAACGGGCAGGTTGATGACCAGAAAAGGCTTACAGATATGGTGGGAGAACTTCGAGGACTAAGAGAAGAGTTGAGACATCGTGCGGTCGACGAAGCCGAAACTAGCCGAGGCGTGGACCAAGGAAATGGAGAGTTGCCGCAAAATTTTGGCGCCCGATCAGGGAGAAGTATTAGAATCGGAGGTAAAAAAATTATTACGGGCTTTTTACGCATGCCCAACGTCCCGGGGCCAGCGGATCCCACATGCTCAAGGCTTCGGAAATCGAACTTAAACGTTCTGGGCCCAACGTTGCTTAACTTGCAAGATCGGACGTACCAAGAAAACTATGCTTCCACAGGCGCTTAAACTTTTTGAGCCACTTATTAGACGCTTTAAATTCTTTATATACAAAAAAAGACTCCTATGGAGGTTTTTCTATGCGAGGAATCGATTGCGTGCATTACCGAATCGTGAAAATGCTTCCTTGACCCTGATTCAGGGTGGGTGTATTGAAGCTTTTGAACCAAACAAAATACTCCAAAATTTAGGGACGAATAAAGGCTCACCAAACCTTGTCGATAGTGACTACGAATATGAAAAAGAGCCCGAAGAAAGTATCAATGATTCAAAAGAATTTACAGACCGACCAAGCCACTTGCCACCAGACCATCCGGGTTCGTACCTTGTCTGACTTGTAATTTCAAACCATATTGTGAATTTTCAGCTAGATTGTTGCCACCGGTCGACGTGCTTTTGTTAGTGGATGCCAGCTCAAGTATTGGAAATGCCAACTATGACAATGTAAATTCTCATATTAACTACAGGATGTGTCGGAAAAAAATCGGAATTTTGGCGATTTTTTCATTTTTTTCCGAAAATTCTTTTTTCAAAAATCCTAAAAATGACCCATATAGGGGTAATTTGATGCGGGAAATCGATTGCACGCATTTCTGAAGCTTGAAAACACTTTCCTGAACTTGATTTAGGGAAATCGATGTGTGTATTGAAGCGAAAATCGAAAAATTTTGAAATTTCTGGGGATAATTTCATGCGGGAAAACGATTGCGCGCATTATCGAAGCTTGAAAACGCTTCTCTGAACCTCATTTAAGGAAATAGATGTGTGTATTGGAGCGAAAATCGAACCTGAATCAGGATTAGGGGAGTGTTTTCAAGCTTCGGGAGTGCGCGCAATCGATTCCTCTCATAAATTTACCCTCAGAGAATCATTTTCAAGCAGAAATTCTAAAAATTTTCGATTTTCGCTTCAATACACACTCCGATTCCCTGATTCAGGGACAGGAAAAGCATGAAAAAATCGCCAAAATTCCGGTTTTTTATGCACCATGTAATACTTATTTAGGTGAAATCTTATCTAAGAGATTTTGTCAGCGATATTGATATTACCCCAGGCCGGTCGAGGGTGGCTGGAATCATATTTGCTCAAGAGCCCCAAGTTTATTTTGGCTTTGATCGATACTATAGCAACAAATCTGTTCGTGGTAAGGAGCACATCTCGGAAAGTATAATTAAGCTTACAAAAAAATTTAGCTGCAATAAGAAAAATGCCATATTTGGGCGGGCCAACTTTTTTGGCCAAAGCTCTTACTTTTGCTGCCGGTGTTTTATACCAAGAGCAAAATATGAAAGATACTATTAGGAAGCATAAATATATGCCAACTCCAAGACACGACAGACTACAGGTAGATGGTTCTAAGAAAAAAGAACTAAAACCATAAAAGCAGAGGCAACCAATCTGCGACGTGTAAATCTATAAAAACTTAGCTAAGGGTGACCGACCTAGCAGGCTCAAAACGTACGTTGTTTCTTAAAAATTTCAAATTCAGGATTTTCGTGTTAATGTTCAGACACATTCAAACCGTTTCGAGACGTCGCAGATGATATCGACTCATTTCGAGATGACTAGCCCATACTTGAATAGGGGGTCGTAATTACGACCCCCTGCGCCGCGAGGGCCCTGAAAGGCAAAAATTTCCTTTAGACCCCCGCGCGAGGAGGTTTACGACTCCCCCCCCCCTATTCATCTATGGGCTAGCCGTCTCAGGATGAGTCTCGACTGACAAGAGATCGAAAAATCTAATTTTTGCTCAAAAATCGAATTTTACTGAAAAAAAATTAACGGCGTCTCGAACCGGTTTGAATGTGTCTGAACATTAACACGAAAACCTTGAATTTGAAATTTTTTAAGAAACAACGCTAAAATATGCACAACTAACTGTATGATTGCTTGTTAACCTTATAACCAATTTTTAGGTAATGGTAGTTGTTTCTGATGGGGCGTCTGATGACAACTATGACAAACAAGCCACACACTTGCACGAAAAAATGCTAGTAAAAATAGCCGCTGTTGTCACAAAAAGCTTTAATAAAGAAAAAATGATTCCGATTACCCGATTCGATGGCGCAATCTTCCAACTCGATCAAAAAGAAGCTCTTAGTATATGGCTATGGAGACAACAGGTAATAAGGTTATCTTCGAGAAAAGTTGAAAAAAAATTTTTTAGCGCATGTGGAATCAAAATTTCGGCGGCTATATCGAGCGAGAAAAGTCTTTCATAAGTGATAAAACACCCAGTCCCAGGAAGCACAAGAAATAAAACAGAATTTTCAAATGTTTATTGTCAAATGTTTATTCACATACTTAAAAAGGACGAGTCCGAAAAAACACCATGAAAAATGATATATTCGGAAAGTTCATGAAAAATGGAGCATTTGTTGTTTTTACGGCATGTTCTGAATCGTTGTAGTTTTTGAGATAATCGTATTTGAAGTTGGCGATTTTTGAAAAAATCTGTGTATTACAACGAAAACATGAGCACAGTGAAAATTCTGCATACACAAAAACGGGACAAGCACAATTATCGTCCCGTTTTTGGTCATCCCATTCATGTGTTGTTTGAACGATCGTTCCATCCCGTTCTTGTCTATGCCGAAAATTCGTCTCTGAATCAATACAAGTTGCGTATTGACGTGAAAATTTTTTTAAAATTTCATTTTTCATCGACTTACGAAACTGTCAAAAAAAATTTTTGAATTTTCGCGTCAATACATAACTTTTATTGATTCAGGGACAAATTTTTGGCATAGACAAGAACGAGATGAAACGATCGTTCAAATAGCACATAAACGAGATGACTAAGAACATGACGACTATTGTGATTGTAATTCCCTTCATCGTCCTGTTCTTGTTCGTCTCTTGTTGAATTTTCGCGTCAATACACAACTTTTATTGATTCAGGAACGAATTTTCACTGTGTTCATGTTTTCGTTGTAATACAGAATTTTCAAAAATAGCCAACTTCGAACGCGATTATCTCGGCAACGATAACGATTCAGAGGTTACCATAAAAACAAAACATGCTCCATTTTTTATGAACTTTCCGAATATAAAACTTTTTCTTAGTGTTTTTTCCGAGTGTCTGGTACTTTAAATGCACAAGATTTATGTGAAAATATAGAGAAGCTACAACAAAATGCACACTTGAGATCACAATATAATGACAATGTTTGAATATAGGCTAGAAAAAGAATAGTGTTGTGAAAAAATGCATGATATATTATTGCACAAAAGATATGTGAGAGCTTATGCTATCACAGACAATGTTAAAAATAAGTGAAGAAGTTAGAAGACACTTAGAAGAAATCACAGATTTCTAGAAATACATTAAAATTTACAACAAAAAAGTGAGAATTTCCCCCTTTTCAAATGCCTTATGAACAGCGCTGTAATTTTAGTACAGATTTGGGAGGGAGTAGTTTTTGGGAAAATTACCACTTTTCTTCCTGAAAAATTCAACTTTTTCCAGGTTTGGGGGAAGGTTCCCAAAAACAGTATTTTCCGTTTTGACGAATTTTTCGATCTTTGATGAATTTTTGGTTCCCCAGGTCCCCCATAATTACGACGCTGTTTATGAATACAATGGCTTCGGTGCATGTAGACAAATACTTTGATGTGTATTTAAGTCAGGAATATTCTGCGCATACGGCGATTGTGGTGCGAAATCTGCCAATTGAGCCCTTGGGTACAGCCTTTGTGTAAGATGATGTTCCACGATGTACATTTGAGATGGCTCAAAATGAGTCAAGACAAGAAGAATCTAAACAAAAAGTTAGTTATGCAAAATTCATCCATTTTTGCTTACCTGTCTATGAAGCGGTGGAATTGAGTCGATAGTTGCCAGTTCACATCTCGATGAAAGTATATTGATAGAATTTTGACAGTCAGCTTTCACTTGTACACACTTATCGGTATTCAAATTGTCCACCATGACCATCAGGCCACCAATGTCGTGGGACAAGAAACGAACAATCTCACCGGGAACTTGCTAGAAGAAATTTTTTTCATAGTCAATATTCATGGTGTTAATGTACCTCTTTTGGAACTGCTTCTTTTAACATCAATGAAATAATCGACTGACATAAAACGTCCATTGGGGCTGAGATCATTTCAGAAACTACTGATTTTGCGCTAAAATTTTTTCAACTTTTAAAGTTTTTTTGAAATTTATATTCTTACCTATGTATAACAATAGTTGCTGGAAGTTGCTTTAAGTCAGCAAAATGCGCAAATGAAATTGCGCAGATCATATAGTTTCCAGCCTGGAGAAAAATGTCATCTGTTCGAACACTAGGGGAGCATCTGCGTGGTGTACGAATGATTAGCTCTCCGGGGTTTCCTGTAGATGGGTCCTCTCTGTGAACCAATAGCATGATGTCACACTAAATAAAAATGGTTCTATTTTATAGGGGTCCAATTGATTTTTAGGGGTTCAATGGAATTTGAAAAGTCTCATCATACATGCACAAAGGGGGTGCTGCACCCCTCAATTTGTCGTATCAAGTGATCAATTCGTATCCGACCAACTTGCACCCACCCTGCTTGTGCATGTATGAATCCCATCAACTTTTAGAGGTTCAAAATATTTTTAAGGGGTCCTATCAACTTTTAAGGGTTCAATTAATAGCTTAAGGGCTGATTGGACCACCCCTAAAAGTTGATGACCATATCTCTATATTAAATGATTTTAGTATCGTTGGATTCCTCATGACTTCTACTACATTTTTCATATATGTATATGATCCGTTCAAACTTGTATGGTTTAGAGCGATTTTTTCGATTTTTAGGGCGTTCAAAAGTTACTTTTGTGCTCTATCTTTCCATTGGTTGACGAGTGCCATCTATTCATTGGCTCTAAATTTAGCTCCTGTTACCAGCATTCCAACGACACCATGATCGAGGCAAACCTCGAAATCGCACCGGAGATATACGCATATATACATCATGGTATGCAAAATCGGGGTAAACTTCAAAAA
The DNA here is from genome assembly GCA_900406225.1 of Acrobeloides nanus. Classification (NCBI taxonomy): domain Eukaryota; kingdom Metazoa; phylum Nematoda; class Chromadorea; order Rhabditida; family Cephalobidae; genus Acrobeloides; species Acrobeloides nanus. Next base: position 10,007 of record OZJO01001163.1, on the reverse strand, counting down.
ATCATAACTCCCAAACCAAGAGATTTGCCTCGATTATGGTGTCGTTGGAATGCTGGTAACAGGAGCTAAATTTAGAGCCAGTGAATAGATGGCACTCGCCAACCACTGGAAAGAGAGCAAAAAAGTAACTTTTGAACGCCTTAAAAATCGCTCTAAACCATATCAGTTTGAACGGATCATATATATGAAAATGTAATAGAAGCCAACGACACCAAAACTATTTGATATGGAGACATGGTTTGGGAGTTAAAATGAAATTTTTGACGAATTTTTCTATCTTTAGCGAATTTTTTAAGAAAATCTTACTAGATCTAGCACGGTTCTTGCTCCTCTTTGGAACAAGGTAAAACACATTTCAGTTGGTTTCGTCACCGAGAATTTCACCACTCTAAAATACACTCAATGAACAATGGTAAATTTGCTACAAAATAGCATACTTGGTAGCATGCTCCTCCCATCCCAAGTCAAGAGCATATCGTTTCGTATGCCAAGCCGGATTCAAACGCAATTGTGCAATATCCACGGAATCAAAATATTTCACAAACTGATCAAACGGTATCCAAAATGTTCCAGCCTCGTTCCCACTTGAACCAAAAAATTGTCGAACCCGGGGATCCGTGGCTCCCCATTCACCTTGCCAAACAAAGCCACCCCACGGATTCCGAAGACGGACAAGTCGGTGGTTGTCAAATTGTCGAACATCTAGTATTGAATAAGCGTGACACGACATTAAGCCAAGGCGTTTATATTCCGAATCGTTAATTGGACGGCGTCCAGCGCCGCAACTACAACCCATTAGGAAATTGGCTTCTCTAAAAAATTCCAGCTTAAACACGGGAATACTCTTTCAAAATTTTGAAAGAGTATTCTCGTGTTAAATCGAAGCTTGACACAAATATCATACCTTGCACTCAACAACTGAACCCAAATCAGGTCTAGCTGGGCTGGGTCTTCCACTTCAAGATCGATATGCTGGCACGGTGCTCCTGTCAACGTTGCCAGCCCTTCGATCGATCGACCAGCTCGTAGGGCAATGTAATTTCCATAAATTTTGGCTAAAGCTTTTTCGATTAGTGGAACCCAGAGCTAAAAAAGGACTCAATAAATTAAAAGAAGGATACGCAATATACTTGATTTTTCCTTCCAACAGCAAAAGCCATGGATTTTGATCTCGCTTCACATGGAAAGAAATCATCAACTACTACTGTTTGCCATAATCCATCAGCACATAGGCTAAAACAGCATGTTACAATGCTGTTTTGTTAAAAACTAATTACCGAATTTGATAAACCCCGTGTGAGTTGTAAGTTTTGGTCAACACGATTTTCTCCAAAATTTCCGGTCGCTCTGCAATCACCGCTAATGCAGAAATGAACCTAAAGCATGTAATATCTTG
>OZJO01001162.1:36301-101235 GCA_900406225.1 Acrobeloides nanus | reverse complement strand
TGTAAAAACAAAAAATGCTCCATTTTTCATGAACTTTCTGAATATCAAAAAAGGCAACTGTTTGGACTGGAAAAGGGCAAATCACTGGGCTTGTCCTTTAAGTGCTGCTATTGTTAGTCTAGACATGTTATTACGCTAAAATATCTTGTAACAATACCTCTTACTATCTTCTTTGTTACGTCATCATGTAATATTTGCCTTGTTTATTATGCATGCATAATAATTTTATGTCCAGCTTAGCCAAACAAAACAAAAAATCACCATCGAATTTCCGGTATTTGCAAGCGGTATTTTTTACCGATACTCCCGGTCAATCGAAACAATAGCCCGCATTGTCCCAGACTATGTGCACAGTTCCAATTCTCTCGCTGTGCTTCTGTGCTTTTTTCTACGTGGCCAGGTTTTTACCGCCGAGTGCTAATATTTACTTCGAGGTGACGAGACACTAGGAAGAAGATCATGCTCGCCGCCTATTCAAAAGTCCCGAGAAAAGAGTGACGGGAACCGGATCTTTCTTATAAGCGCGGTAATTCCTCGCCAGAAAAGTCGCACTTCATTTTTTGGGAGTGATTCTCTTGTTAAGAATAAGATCCATCTTCTTCCGCATATCAGCCCTCTTCTGTGTTTTATAGTTAACTTTTCAATGGAAAATAATTTTTTGAAGAAGATTATTGTCGCGTTTGTGTTTTTGGCCAAATTTGGCAGAGCGCAATTTTTGTTGCCCAATGAAACTTTTTTGAATGAGATGGATTTTTTGAATGCCAGATTTGTTTCTTTGAATTCTTCAATGAAACCTAGGATACATGATATGCGGATACGGTCGGCAAGTGTAAGTTGATTTTTTGATTTTTCAATTGTATAGGGCAATTTATATCAAGAGAGAAAAGTGGCACTTTCGCCACGGATCTCGCCACGCTAACTTTCGCCATGTAACTTTTGCCACGATAACTTTCGCCACTTTCGTGTCAATAAACATATTTATTGCAAATCAGGCAACTCGATTATTCTGAAATTATTCTGTGACAGAAAGTGAAATTCCATTGCACAATTTTTGAGTTGCAATAAATATGTATATTGACACGAACGTGGTGAAAGTGATGTAGCAAAATTTATGTGGCGAAAGTTATAGGTATCGAACCCGCGCTAATAGCATGAATGGCCAGCGTCCTAACCATTCGGCAATGCGCGCCCAGCTTTTTGGAATCTCACCATGAACAGAATTTATACTATTTTTGTTACGGATCTCTGCTACTTGATTGAACTTTTTTGAAACAAAGCTCTTCTTTTTTTTAATACAAGTACATGCTAAGTGTATGCCTTTTGTTTTTTATTTGATCACACGAATCGTTGAGCAAACTTTCCATACGATTACAAATGAGATAAACTTCAAGAAAAAGTGTCGCAAAAATCCAGCCACAACCTCAAAAGATTTCAATCTTTGTACTACTCAAGATTAGGTGATCAAAATAACAGGGCTCTGGGCTCAGGAAATTTTTTTCGATTTTTTTCTAAAAATGAGCTATATAATAGGGGTAATTTTATGTGGCTAATCGTTTGCGCGCATTCCCGAAACGTGAAAACGCTGCCTTGACCCTGATTCAGGGAGGCGGTATGTGTGTATTGAAATGAAAATGAAATAAGATCCAGTTTTTCATTGTAAAACTGACTTTTTATAGATTTTTCTAGTTGAGGAATCGATTGCTCACATTGCTGAAGCGTAAAAATGAGCCTTTGTCCATGAATCAAGAGAATTTATTGAAACTAAATTCTACATAGCCTTATTTTTGACTGAATTCACGCTTCGGCAATGCGCAATCAATTCCTCGCATAAAATTACCCTTAGAAAGTCAGTTTTCGGGTAAAAAACAGAATATTTTTTATTTTCGTTGTAATATATACATGCATCGTCCCTGAATCAGAGTCAAGGAAGCGTTTTCACGGTTCAGGAATGCACTCAAACGATTCCCCGCATCAAATTACCCTTATATAGGTCATATTTAGAAAAAAAATCGAAAAAATGGGGCTAGGGGTCAGAGTTCCGGGCGCATTTTCGGACTCTGCTCTTGATAAGACGAGAGAGAGTTTTATCGAGGGTCGATTGTATCTAAAAAAAGTAAAAAAGTGTTTAAAAAAGTTTTGAAATTTAGAGATACCCTCGTGGTTCAGTGGTAGCATTTGAACAAGATAAATGGCCAGAAGGAAGAATACCCTACGTTTTATCTGCTGCCTATAGTAAGATTTTTTAAAATTTTCAAAATCTCTTATAGTATTTTTGTTGTGTGTTGTCTGTGTGTAATCATGTGCCTTGCGACGTGACGGAAGTATAACTCCCCAAGAGATGAAAGATTCAAATTTTCAAAAAGTTCTCCAAATTGGCTAATTTTTGTACTCGAGATTTTTCGACATGGGGAACACGAATCCGAAAGAATTTTTTGATTTTGACCACTGGAAGACACCCCTACTAGTGGAAAATCCCCAAAAAGGCCTGTTATTTGTAAGCCATTTTTGACCATATTCCTGATGTCTAAGGCGAAAAAAAATTTCATCGAAAACGAGCGAAAAATGCCGAAATTTGATGTTTTTTTTGCTCGCTCGTTGAAATAGACTATGGTGAAATGGTTGTGTGCCGAGCTTTGCAATATTAAAATCTAGGGTTCAGATTCCAGTCCGCGCCGATAGGCGCGGATTCGGACTAGTTAAAAATTTTAGCGCCGAGTCAAAGAGCAGTTTTGGCCAAAGCCATTTCGGCTTATAATGCAAGAACTTGTATAAGATTCGTTCCAAAATTGCCTATGGATAAGGATTATATTGTTGTATCCAAACTTGATGGGTAAAAATTTTTTGTTAAACATATTGTTCGATTATAGGTAATTTTCCGCCTAAAAAAAAAGTTCATCACGAATGGCGTGTGGCAAAAATTCATCTTGAACAGGAAGGGTTCGATCCCCCGGTGATCGAAATTTTTTATCGGATCAAAAAAGTTGTAAACCCCCCAAAATTTTCAAAAGTGTACCCTCACCCAAACAATTTAGACCTAACGCCGCGCTTTCCCTATATATAGGCAAAAATTTTGAAATGCACTGGGATTCGATCCCGTGCCTTCAACCTGAAAACCGTAACACTACCACTATACCATGATGGTTTTTTCCAGCAGCATAACTGTTATTGATTTTTTAGATGCTATGCAGATTTTGCACGGGTAGGCGGTAAACAACAAGTTTCTTTATCAGATGAATGCGTTGACTATCCTACAGTTATACATGAGTTTATGCACGTGGTTGGGTTTATTCATGAGCACCAAAGAGATGATAGAGATGGTTATGTAAAAATTGTGTGGAATAATATTATAAATGGTATGGATTTTGATAAATTTATCAAATTTACAATGTCCATGTTATGAACATTTAAAAAATCGATTTTTCCGCAAAAAATTCAAAAAAGTTTGTGTATTACAACGAAAACATGAACAATTTCAAATGCAATTATCTCAAAAACCACAACGATTCAGAACATGCCGTAAAAACAACAAATGCTCCATTTTTTTATGAATTTTCCGAATATATCATCTTTACATAGAGTTTTTTCCTAGCGGACTGATCCTTTAACTCATGATAAAGTGGCAAAACCCTCACTTTACCTTGTATTGAAGCGATTTTTCGCTTCAATACACAGGCTTTCCCTGAATCAGGGAAGTGTTTTTTGCTTCGAAAATGTCAAATTCGAATTCCCCGCATGTTTTTACCCCTAGAGGGGTCATTTCCAGAAAAAATTTTCACGTGAGTGGCCCTATTGTGTAATAGCTTCCAAACTTTTTCTCTTTTAGGCGCAAATTCGGATTTCGATAAATTAAGCTCGGTGGGTCTATCAAATTATGGTGAAGCGTATGACTATTTTTCTATTATGCACTATGAAAGCACGGAAGGTAGCAAAAATGGGAAGAATACCATCGAAGCAAAAGTGGCGCAATTTACTCCTCTTATGGGCAAGTCCCAAGATTTTACGCGCAGTGATCTCAACAGGATTAACAGAGCATATAAATGTTTTGCTTATTTGTGAATCAAGATCAATTTTTTCTATTTTTTAAAAGTCTTTATGATCTCATTTGTGTGCTTTTGGGCACAATTTAAAACGAGTTTATTTGGAATGCATATCAACAGTGTTGTAAAATAGGAGAATTGAACAGATAGGTACAGGGTTTTTAAAAAGTTTCCCGCGGCCATCTGAGGAGGTTGTCTTGGCCCTCTCGGGTTGTTTCTGGAACCGGACCAAATTTTTTTTTGCTCAAATTTTGACATAATATTTTACAACGCTGTATATAAAAGAATAAATAAAAGTTTTATATAAAATTATTTGAAAAAATTATTATGTTTTTATTCAGTGGAGCGAGATTTCTTGAACGAGACTCTTTCAACTTTGACTTCATTGTTGACCAAACGATACAAATAGGCTACAATTACGTCAGATTGGACATCGAGTAAGGCAAATGATGGAACGACATTTCTAAAAAGTGTTGGTAACTGATTCAACTTTGTAATAGTGGCGCCACCACGCTTCCGGACCCACTATTGCGGACGCTACACTTGCGGACTAACACTTGTGGATCTACTTGTAGTATCCACAAATGTATCATCCGCATGTGTTAGTCCGCATGTGTTAGTCTGCAAGTGTAGTATCCGCAAATATATCTTCCGCATGTGTTAGACGCAAGTGTAGGTCAGCAAGTGTGTAGGTGGGATCGAATCACCGCCAATAACATGAATGGCCAGCGTCCTAGCCATTCGGCCATTCGCGCCCAGATTTTCGCCATGACACAGAGTTTACAATAATCTACACCTGGATTTGAGTTTTTTATAAACCTACTCTTCAATCACGGAAAAAGCCCCAGTAACAGAGCCTGGGTTCACATAAAAAATTCCTTCTTTTTCATAAACTTTGCAAGCATGAGTATGACCAGAGACAAGTACGTCGACATTCATTTGTCTCGCAGCTAGTTCCATGGCCTAAAGAACTTTTTAAAATTATATTTTCAAAAAAGTTGGGGGAGGGAGGGGGTAAAATTTAAAAAATTGTAATTTTAAGGAGCTACTACACAATGGCAAACCCCACGTAAAAAAATGTTCGAAAATTTTTTCTGTAAATGACCCCTTTAGGGGTAAAACATGCGGGGAATCCGAATTTGACATCTTCGAAGCGAAAAACACAGGGAAGACCTGTGTATTAAAGCGAAAAGTCGAAAAATCGCATTTTTGCAACTTTTCGCTTCAATACACAGACCTTCCCTGAATCAAGGAAGCATTTTTTTCGCTTCGAAAATGTCAAATTCGAATTTCCCGCATGTATTTACCCCTAGAAGTGTCATTTACAGAGAAAATTTTTTCAAGTGGGTGCCTCCCTTACTGTGTGTAGCTCCAATTTTTATGATGATTTTTTCTATTTTGGGATACATGTATCATTTAAAAAATCAAAAAATTTGGTTGGTTCAAATTGTTGAGAATGTTTTTACAACCATTTTTGATACAAAAACCGACCTTCAAATCCCCCCAAGGAATAAATTGATGTCCATGTGTAAGGCCAATTCTGAAATGTCCAACACTAATCACTTTGACATCAGGAAAGTTAAAGCCCTCGTCAAAATCTCCTCTAACACAATGCACATCACTGGCCAAAGATTTGAGATAATCCATGGTTTCTTTCGTACATAAATTCCCCGTGCATAAAACATGTTGCATTTTATTTGGCACAAGAAGTTTTCGGAATTTAGCCGGCAAGTTGTGGGCTCTATGTGGGATGTGGAAGTCTCCGATTACTAGCACCAGCTAAAAAATATTTTTTTAATTTTTACAAGGGCTACCCTATGCTTATATACATGTAAAATTTTGCTGTATTTTTTCCGAAAGTGGGCATTTTTTCAACAATTCTCCGATATTGCCAACAAAAAATTGAATATTTCTAACTTAACCGCGGTTTTATTGATAGGACGTCGTTTAAACTGCGCCGATTTTTTCGACGCAGTTGACTAGCATTTCTGAGTACAGGTTTTCGTTGTAATAAACAAATTTCAAAAATCGCCAAATTTAAAGTTTTTATCTCGACAATGGTAACGATTTAAAATTTTCTGTAAAATTAAAAAATGCTCCATTTTCATGAATTTTCAGAATATCGACAAAAGCAGCAATTTTTTCCTATATAGTCCATTAAAAATTTTTAAAAATATTACCATGTTTGAAATTTTTGGTTACTAATCCAGTAGTGCACAATGAAAAAGATGGCTCTAAAATTTTTATGTATCCAACTCTCGATAATCTGCCATTCCGCTAATCCGATACCCTTGATAACCTGCCACTCTGGGTCTGGTTTGGCGAAAAATATTCATCTTGAAATCTATCACCCTGGGGCCGGTTTCCCTAAGGTGGCGGATTATCGAGAGTAAAAGCAATTTTCGGATATCATGATGGTGTGGCTACGCTTGAGGCTTTTTATTTGAGAACTTCTTCGAAGAGGGCTAAAAATTTGAGGAATTTAATTTAAGGCTGAACATTCGAGGCCCAGAATTTGAGGACAAGTCTTTGAGGACTATACACTTGAGGACTCAATTTTTTAGGACGCTACATTTGAGACTTTTAATCGGGTTTTAAAAAAATTATATATGTAAGCAAAGACTTGTCCTCAACGTGGGTCTATCAAATTATGGGTCTCAAATGTATCGTCCTAAAAAATCGAGTCCTCAAAATTTAAGTGTATAGTCCTCAAATTCTGGACCTCAAATGTATCGTCCTAAAAAATCGAGTCTTCAAATGTAGAGTCCTCAAAATCTTGTCTTCAAATTACAATCCTCAAATGTAGCGTCCTAAAAAAAATCTTCAAAAGCGTATCCTCAAATTTCGGGCCTCAAATGTTCAGCCTCATCTGTATTACCTTCAAAAAAGCCTCAAGCGTAGCCATGCCATCATGATTTGAAATAAAATATTATTGGATAATATCTATCCATAAAAGATTAACATATAATTTTATAAACATTTTATTTATAATTAAAATTTCACAAATAAATCAAAAATAACAAAATATACTTATCCTAAAGAGAAAAAATAATAAGGCATTTAAATTAAGTAACACTTCGGGAATGGTATAAAGGGTGAGGAGACAATATTTTCGCAACTTTGAAACAAGTGGACGTCGGTGGGAGCCGAACTATGAGCCTTTTGCATGAAAAATTGGAGAGCGCCATGGATGTTGTTATACAGGGTGAGCCAAAAACTGTATCGAAAAATGAGAAATTTTGAGATACGAGTCGGAATAATTTTCGTTACATTTTTTCGCGTTTGTGGCATGAGAGTGCGTTCAAGCATGTCAAAAAAGTTATCGAAAATTGTAACTTTGTCTGATCTCAATAAAATCCAAACTTTTTTTTGACAACTTTTCAACAACTTTTCGGCAACTTTTTTGATATGCTTGAACGTACCCTGAGGAATAATATGCAAAAAGTCCAAAAAATTGGAATTTTTGAAAATTTCAATTTTCGACCCCTTGGTCTAGTGTTGCTCAAACGGTAAAGCTTACTGAAAAAGTTTACATCTAGGTAGTTTATAACATTTTTCTTGCTGGGGTCAAATTTTTCGTCATTTTGAACACATGTGCCTATATCCACTGCGCTATGGGCTATCACAAATTTTGATTCTGGAGTGAAAAGGGACTATAAGCATGCCATTTTTGGTAAACTTTAATCCTTCGTGCCAATATATAACATAAGCTAGTTTAATAAAGTTTTTGAAACGTACTCCTCAAAACTATCAAAATGGGTCTCACTAAAATTTGAATTGGATTCTTGTGTATAACAGGCTCTGTCCTTGCGCATTCGCTTATAGGCCAAAATCTCCTCACACCCATGCTTCCTTCTCAACGCACGGATCGTATTGTCAAACCAATAATCCAAAAAGCCTCTGTTCGTGGTGTTGCCAAAATGCTCCTAAAATCTATTTTGTAATTTTTTATATGCCATTTTGGATAAAACATGATTTTGGTAATAATAAAAAATTATTTTAAAGGCTTTTTGGATAAATGGTGATACAAATAATTTACAAAATTAAATTTTTTTTGTCTGAGAAATCGTTTCAATAAACAATTTTTGGTACTACTAAGGACTAGCAAGAGCACTTAAAGTGGGTCAGCTCATTTTCCGAAAAAATTTGTTTTCATATTTTATCAATGCGCGCAATCGATTTCTCGCATAAAGTTACCCCTAGAGAGGTCATTTTCAAAGAAAAAAAGCTAAAAAAATTTTTTTTGAAAAAAAGTCACGTTAAGTGGGCTCGCTAATCCTTAGTAAGAGCCAAAGTTTTATTGATCATATCGAGTTAAATATTTTCTCAATACCCATCCGATCTTATGTTCCCATACGACGAAATTTTTTATAAGCAAAAGGACCATCAGTGCCATATTTTTTTCTTAATGTAGACACCATATTGAAGCACCATTTATCGAAAAAACCAAGATTTCGGGCATTTATAAAATCACTCTAAATTTTGATATTAAGAGACGATATCTAGAAAGTTCGAACCGGGATGGCCATAGTTTTAAACGGTTCGAGTGCATTCCAAATTGAATTTATTTATTGAGATTAACGAATGGGAAAATCTTAAAAGTCATTTCGAGTTAAAGTTAAAGGGGGAGTAACAATCGGAGCCGGTTCTCTGAAAAAATTTTTTTGAAAATTTTTGTAGAAAACACATTCCTAGGGGTAATTTTATACGAGAAATCGATTCCGCGCATTTCCGAAGCATGAAAACGCTTCCTTGACCCTGATTCAGGGAATGGGGTGGGTATATTGAAGGAAAATCAAACATTTTCGGATTTTTATGAGAAAACCGTCGATTCTTAGGTTTTTCTAGGCGGAGAAACGACTGCGCGCACTCCCGAACCGTGAAAACGCTCCTTTGATCCTGATTCAGGAAAAGGATAAGTATTTACGTAAATAAATTGATTTTCGCTTCAATACATCGATTCCTTCCCTGAATCAGGGTCAAGGAAGCGTTTTCACAATTTGGGAGTGCGCGCAATCGATTTTTCGCCCTATTTTTACCCCTAGAAGGTCGTTTTTCAAAGGAAAAATTCAGGTTTTCGCTTCAATACACCGATTTATTCAAAAATCATGAAAATATTTTTAAGTTAAAGTCGATCACGTGATTAGCAACTTGCAAAAAACCGCTTATGAAACTCTTTTTCCAATGCCGAGATAACGAATTTTATTTCATTGTATATTCATCTGGATCACCCTGTAGGTTCGAAATTTCTAGATATCGTCTCTCAATATTTTTTTATTTTTGTACCTGGCTTTTTCGATAAATGGTGCATTTTTAAAATTCGAAATGGTTTAGCCCTCTTTAGCTTATAAATAAACATAAATCCAAAGGGCCGATTTTGCTATATTTATGTCTTAAACTAGCTTTAAGATTGATGCACCATTTATCAAAAAAGTCAAGATTACATGTATTTGCAATCGTAATAAAATTTGTATTTTTATAAAAATTTTAATTTTTTCAAAATTTTTGACAACTTTCTGGATAAATGGCTACAAAATTGAAAAAATAGGAGTATCAAAGTCCTCATAAAGATGTAGCTTTTTTTTGTTAAACTCAGAAAAAATATTGACTTTTTGGCTGGCGCACATGTGGAAAAATTTCTTTGCCGTACTTCTTTCGCTTCCTAACGACATACATACTACACATCCTATCCAAAAAGCCAGAATTCTTCAAATTTGTAAAATTTTCCTAAAATGTAATTTTTTTGTCCTCGCAAGGAGATTCAGCATTGGAAGACCAAAAAGGTAAAACTCAAGTTTTCAAAAAAAAATTTCCAAATAGCCTGAATTTTGGTATTCAAAAGGGTTTATGACATGTAGAACTCGAATCTGAAGGAAATTAGTAGCTTCTTCGGCTCTTATACCTCAATGAACGTGGTCTAGAATCGAAAAATTTTATTTTTCGAAATTTTCTCAAAAATCACTCTATTAGGGGTAATTTTATGCGAGAAACACGTTGGCGACGCTATTTTTGCGTAAAAACATTTTCTTTAGAATATCGAATTTTTGCATATTAGCTGAATCAGAATTTTCGTTTCAATAACCTAAAACAATTTTCAAATTGGACCATTTTTGCGCCATTTTGTTAGTCTCATTTAGCTATAAAAAATTGCTACGATGCTCATTTTATGAAAATTTAAAAAATCGATGCAAAATCGATTTAAAAATTCAAAAAAGTTTGCGTATTACAACGAAAACATGTACACAAATTCAAAATTTCAAATGCAATTTTCTCGAAAACTACAACGATTCAGAACATGCCGTAAAAACAAAAAATGCTCCATTTTTCATCAACTCTCTGAATATCAACACATAATGGCAACTTTTTTCCCACTGGACTGGTCTTTTAACGACATAATTTATGCACCATATATCCAGAAAGCCTCTATTCGTCAATTTTATAAAATGAGTCTAAAAGTTTGCGGATTTTCAACAATTTTGATTTTTTATGTTAGTTATATTTTAAAATTTTTTAGTGTTATCATTTTTGTATGCCTAAAAATTGGAGAGTTAAACTGACCGGTGTATAATTATTGTGTAAACAGGGAAAAGCCGCAAAAAGTTTCGGAATCACCTCGTTTCGATCCGCTTTTAATGGAGTTGAACTGAAAATGATCAAATTTAAAAAATATTATAAATTTTTAAATTATAAATAATAAGCAAAAATTAAAATTTTAAATGCAAAAAATTGTTTACCCCTGACAATTTTGCATCATAAATTTTCCTAATGAAGAAACTAATAAGACCCGTTGTGGCTTGTCAATGAGTGAAGTAGGATTGTTTAATTCGACTAAAAGATCACGTCCAGCGCCAGTTTCACATAAATATTCGGAAAACGAGGCCTAAAAAATCATGAAAAAATTTTATGAAAACTTATTAAAAATTTATTATTTATTTGATCAGTCGATAAGATGAAAGTGGGCTTAGACTTAGGCTTAAGCCTAGGCTTAGGCTTAAGCTTAGACTTGGTCTTAAGCTTATACTTAGGCTTAAGCTCAGGCTTAAGCGTAGGCTTAATCTTAGGCTTAACCTTATTCCTGTACTCACCTATATCACAGCCGAAAAAATTTTTGTATTTTTACTATTTACCTTCCATCTTTCCACCTGATACCCCGTTGCTTTTATCGGCGCACCATCCGCTTGTCCCTGATCCATCTCATAACCCTGTTGAGACGTCCCTGGCATATCCATCACCTTCCAATCCTGACCATTATTATTGCCTCCAATATGCAGATTAACCATATGCTCATTTAGCTCTTCATTCGAAGAAAACGACAGCATTGGACAATTGGGGCAAACGAAACTCATGCTTCGAGAAGATTGCCTTTTGTCGAAGATTTTTCTTTTCTTTTTTGCCACTGATTGAGGTATATTGATGACATCAAGGGCTTGTATAAGCAACGAATTGCTACTAGTTGGCTGGTCCATGGAAGAAGAGATGGAGTTGGGAGCTTCAAGGGACATTTCAGCACCGGAATAGTCTTCACTAAAAAATTTTTTTGAAAAAAAGTTTTTGAAGCTAGCATACAGAATGTCGTCAAAGACTTCTTGTTTGACTTCAGATGTGATTTCAACACTTGCTTGTGGTAGATTTTGGTATGGATTTGTGCCAGAAACGCTTCTAAAAAAGTTATAATCATTTCATGAGAAAAGCGCATCACCCATGGTGTAGTGGTAAATTTCTCACTTTGCACTCAAATGGTCGAGGGTTCGATCTCGCTAGTGTGAAAATTTTTTGATAGATTAAAAAATGTTAAAGGAAACATACATAAAATTGGTCGTAGAATTTTTGCCTTTCATTTTTACCCTTGAATTACCATCCAATGACCCATACGGTCGCTAATCCTGGCGGGATCGAATCAGCGATCGCATGGCTCAGTGGATAGATTTCAAGTGAAACTTTGAAAGGCAACAATTTTATGGCCAATTTTATGTGGGGGTTTATTTTAACAACTTTTTTTGAACCGATCAAAAAATTTTGGCCTTGGTGGGATAGAATCCTCGATCATTTGAGTGCAAAGTGAGATGCTTGCCACTTCACCATGATGATAGATTTTTTATTCCCAGAGAATATCCTATATAAAAAGAAAAATTACGCATTTTCAACTGCACCCGTTTCTCTTGAACACAATTCTGATTTAAGCCTAGAATTTTCTTCAAACAACCCCACAAATTGGGTACATATAGTATCTAATAGTAGCTCCGCGGCTAATAATCTTTGTGTTGCATTTTTGAGCTCCTCTCGGATAGATTTTGCTTGTCGTTCAAAGAAAATTTTTTGTGAGTTTGTTTGGAGTTCAAGGGTGTTCATGGTGCTAAAATGAGGAATTTTAAAATTTATTATATGAAATTTTCAAAGTCGACTAACTAGTTTTACCAAAAAGTGTCAAAAAATGGCTATTTTATCAGAATTGAAGGTGCAGGTTCAATTTCCACGTATTTGCAAGGGTTGTAAATTGAACATGCACCGTTTTTGCAACTCGCAAAAAAATTTTCAACCAAAAATAACGTCAAATTCCTGTTCCCCACATAAAAAATCCCAGTACGAAAATAATTAAAAAATCCAAATATAACGTTTTTCATGGCGAGCTTTATGAAAAATGTCGGCTACTTGGCGAAGTGGATAAGGAAGCCCCCGTCCGATCTGGCAAGTTAAGCAACGTTGGGCCCGCAGGTGTGATCCCACTAGGGCGAAAATTTCGATATACAAAAAAACTTTCTATACAAAGAAATTTGCTTGAAAATCAAAATTTTGCCCTAGTGGGATCGAACCCGCGGGCCCAACGTTGCTTAACTTACCAGACCGGAGGCGGCGCTTTGGACCACTTGGCCATCGCCTCGGACTTTTTCCCATTGGTGGTGGAAACGGACTTTACAATGTTTTGTGAATCACTAAGATAAAAATTTCGACTCTGGTGGGATCGAACTGTATCCAATAACTAGAATGTTTGCGTCATAGCCATTAGGCCATCCCACTTTTTTGAACTTCTCCATGAAACAGAGTTACGCTATAGTGGCATTTCTTCTGTGATAAAAAGTGAAACATCCTTATTGCTAATTTAAAGTTGGCTCAAATGGCTAATATAAAAAAAGCGTTTGGCAAAATGACTATGTTTATAAATTCAAAAAATCGTCTTAATAAACTAGTATTTTTGATTGACTAAGCAGGGTATCAAGAAAATTTGTGTAATTTTCATAACTCTTCTAGACATAGTCCGTTTCACTGAGAGAAATCTAAAAAGTTAGGTCTAAATATAAGTAAAAAAAATCGGCATAAATGACGCTATGGATAAAGACAGCGACCGTACGTTCAGGCAAGTTAAGCAATGGTGAGACAGACAGGTTCGATTTTGCGCTAGGCTTAAAAATTTTGAATTTCAATAAAATTTTTCTGTCCCCTAAATTTAACCTCGGAGAATTTTTGCCAATCATTAGGCGAACAAATTTTTCAAGTTAAAAAAATTGCATAATTGACGTTTTCTTATAAAATCGTTATCATCTTTATACAGAGTGACAAAAAAATGGAATTTTGTGGTTTTTTCAAAATTTTTAATTTTCATCAAAATAACCCTATAGGGGTTTTTCTATGCGAGGAATCGATTGCGCGCATTGCTGAACCATGAAAAACTTTTCCCTGAATCAGAATCAAGGAAGCGTTTTCAAGGTTCGGTAATCGATTCTTCGCATAGAAAAATATCCACTATAGGGTTATTTTGGTAAAAATTTAAAAAACACTTGAAATTTTTGAAAAAATCACCCCGCTAATCGCAAAATTGCTTTTTTTAAGCACCCAATAATTTTAAGGGAGTTTACTTTTACAAAATTTCGACCCTGGTGGGATCGAATCCGCGTCATTAACATGAATGACCAGCGTCCTAGCTATTAGGCCACGCCGTGAAACAGTGTTTATAGCCATCAAATTTTGCCTAATAATGGTAAATTCGGGTAGGGGACTTTTGTGCCCTACATATGCGCACCTGACATTTGCACTTTCACAGTTGCGCCCCGGCATTATAATTGAGCAACGAAATTCGCGTCCCTATGCACGCTAATAATTGCGCCCCGACATTTGCGCACCCGACTTGTAAAATATCTTTCAAAAAAGGTAGAAAATTTTAAAAACGGAAAAGGGCGCACAATTCGGGTACGAAAATATCGGGGCGCAATTATTAACGCGCATATGTAGGGGCACAAATGTTGTTGCGCAATTATAGAGCGCAAATGTCGGGGCGCAAAAATCGGGTGCACAAGTGTCGTTTGCGATCTATAATTGACCGCAAATTTTTTGTGTGCATTGTGAGGGCGCAAAAATCCCCCACCTAAAAATTCTACAGGCCAAAATTTTTATTGAAAATCAAAAATTTGACCCTGGTGGGATCGAACCCATGATGATAAAGTTAGAGACTGACGACTATCCACTTGACCAAGATTTTTTCTCTGTTGTGGAAATTGAAACAGACTATAACTTATCAAAATCGAATCTGTTTGTTGAGATTTCCTTGAAATTCTGTGTAATTTCCATGTTTGGAAAAACATGACTAAAAACGTTGCTTTGGGCTATCCTTGAAGCAATTGGGTTTTTTTAAAGGAAAATGCTAGAGAAAACGTTCAAAATCTGATGATAAGGTGCACTTGTGACATTTTTTTCTTTTTTCTTTTTTTCTAGCCTAATCCTGATCAAGATAATTTAGGGTTTTTTTTATTAGATTTTCTTATATAAATTTTCGATCTTTGTCATTTTCTCATAGGTTTTAAGTTCGAGTTTATTCGTTTTATAGAATTTCATATTTTCTTTTTATCAAACTTTCCTAAAAAGCTTGAGATGGGTGGGGGACTTTTGCGCCCTCACATATGCTCATCGACGCTTGCGCACCCGACTTATGAGCACCCAATTTTTGCACCCCGACATTTGCGCTCTATAATTGCGCAACGACATTTGCGCCTCTATACATGCGCGCTAATAATTGCGCCCCAACATTTACGCACCCAACTTGTACGCCCTTTTCGTTTTTAAAATTTTCAACCTTTTTTGAAATATATTTTACAAGACGGATGCGCAAATTTCGCGGCGCAATTATTAGTGCGCATATGTAGGGGCGCAAATATCGGGCTGCAAATTTCGGGGCACAAATGTGAAAGTGCAAATGTCAGGTGCGCATATGTGAAAGCGCAAAAGTCCCAAAATAACCCTATAGGGGGTTTTTCTATGCGAGAAATCGATTGCGCGCATTGCTCGTCCTTGAAAACGCTTTCCTGATCCTGTAATAGCATATTTTTGCTTCAATACACTCCATTTTCCCTGAATCTGAGTCAGGGAAGCGTTATCAAGGCTCGGCAATGCGTGCAATCGATTCCTCGCATAGAAAAACCCATAGAAACCCCCTATGGAGTTATTTTTATAAAGATTCGATGGAATTTGCAAAAAACTTTCCTAACGACTTAATATCATTATTTTAGAAATTTTTCTGTATGTGCTTTTTAACAATGATGGGTAGTTGCATAACAGGATATCCATCGGATGAAGAAGTTGAAAATTTTAGTAAATATGACTCAAAATATTATCTTTGTGGGCTAATCCATATCCGAGTAAGCAGAATTTCGGGGCTACTATGCAATAGGCCATACACGTGAAAAAATTTTCGAAAATTTGTTTTCTGGAAATGATCCCTCTAGAGGTAAAAACATGCGGGGGATCCGAATTTGACATTATCGAAGCGAAAAAACGCTTCCTTGATTCAGGGAAGGTATATTGTGTATTGTAGCGAAGAGTCGTAAAAATCGCATTTTTGCTACTTTTCACTTCAATACACAGGCCTTCCCTGGATCAGGGAAGCGTTTTTTGCTTCGAAAATGTCAAATTCGGATTCCCCGCATGTTTTCACCTCTAGAGGGATCATTGCCAAAATAAAATTTTTTCACATGGGTGATCCCCCAGCCACCAATTTTCAAAAAAAAGAATGAATTTTCACATAAAATCCAAAAACTAAATTTTTCAGAATGCATCTCGTTTTATTATCATATTTCACGGCTTGTTCACATACATGGTCTTTTACCATGCGGAAAATTATGGAGAGTTGTGGGGTGTATTTTTGGCAGTGAATTGGCTGTGTACATTTATGTTGGCTTTGGCAGATTTTCAAGAAAATGAGAAATTATATTTGCCATATCTTTTCGTTTCGGTAAGTATAGGTTTACTATATAGTATAGGTTTACACCAAGAACATGCGTGACCATCCCTGATCCAGGGATGGTCACGCATGGTAAAGTGGCTAGTGTCTCATTTTGTACTCAATTGGTCGAGGGTTCGATCCCACCAGGAAAAATTTTATTTGATTGTTTAAAAAAAGTTGTTCTAGTCCGCTTCCGCTCATAATACCAAAAAAGTTCGCATGCTATGGCCAAATGGTTCAAGATGCACGCATCATCTGGATTGCCTCTGAGGTCTCAGGTTCGAGTCCACATGGCGGCGATTTCTTTTTCGTCATTCGAAATCGATTTAAAATTAGCATATGGGTTAAGACTTTGGAGTCAATCCAGTTGATGCATGCGCCTTGGACCACTTGACCATCGAAAACGGATGTTTTCTTTTATGGGCGGAAACGGGCTATAAAATTTTCACCCTGACGGGAGGATCGAACCCTCGACTATTTGAGTGTAAAGTGAGACGATTGCCACTTCACCATGAGTGATTACTTTTTTCTCATCGCGAAAATTCACTTTAGCTTGTGAACGTGCCGATGATTTTTATATACCCTGGAAATAATGGATCAAACATCTTTCTATCGCATCCGCAAGTAGATCAGATCCAAAATGAGACTATTACCACTCAAACAGGTTTAGAATATTTAAATTTAACCCTGATTTTCAGGGTTTTCGTGTCAATATAACAAAAATTTGAATTTTAAAAAATAATCTAAATTATTCGGGTAAACTCGACCGGCGGAAAAAATCTACCAAATCGAGTTTTTCCGTATCATATAAAATCCTAAAAATCAATTTTTTCAACTTTTTTAGCCCCACCACTATCCGATACCGAGCTACATCATGCCATCTTACTTTATGTAATGATCATACTTCAAGTAATTTTCGCTATCGTCATAAGCTGGGCCTATACCTATATGGAAGACTTGANATACCGAGCTACATCATGCCATCTTACTTTATGTAATGATCATACTTCAAGTAATTTTCGCTATCGTCATAAGCTGGGCCTATACCTATATGGAAGACTTGAATAACTATCGTCAGCGGAATAAGAAATTCCAAGAAGAGGGCTGTCAAATTGCAGGAGTGAACTTTTATGGCAGTTGTGCAAATCCGAACGTGGCGGCGATGAAAGAACAAAAACCGTCGACTTCGAAAATGTGTCTTGATGTAGAGGCGACTATGTTATATTGATGTCATTTTCGGATATTTAGCAATAAGTGTTATTAACACTTCTCTGTCGACGTTCAGTTAATAGTTTTTCGTAAAGTACATTTAATGAGGAATATTATGCTGCAAAAATTTTTTGAAAAAAAGTTTTTTTCAAAAAATTTATAACATTTTTATTGAATTGTAATAACGAAAACTTTGTCCTTCATAGTTCAGTGGTAATGTGCTTGACTTTGACTTTAAAGGGCTGGGGGTTCGATTCCCCGATCGAAATAACTTTTTGCCTTTATTAAAATCAATTTTTTTTCAAAAAATTTTGCAGCATAATAAAGTCCGTTTCTGCCGCCAATGAGAAAAAAGTCTGGGGCGATGGTCAAGTGGTTAAGGCGCCACCTGTCCGATCTGGTAAGTTAAGCAGCGTTGGGCCCGCAGGTACGATCTCCACTAGGACAAAAATTTTGATTTTTAAACAAATTCTTTTACAAAAAATGGAGAGAAAATTTTTGCTCCATTGTTTGTAAAAGAAATTTTTTTTTAAATCAAGATTTTGCCCTAGTGGAGATCGTACCTGCGGGCCCAGCGTTGCTTAACTTACCAGATCGGACAGGTGGCGCCTTGAACCACTTGACCATCGCCCCGGATTTTATTCCCCATTAGATGTACTTTCCGAAAAATATTAACTTAACGTCGGTAGGTAAGTGTTAAAGGATCGAATTACAAAAATACTTCTTAGGGGTTTCTCGCCAATAAAAAGTCATCACCCGTGGTGAAGTGGCAAGCATCTCACTTTAGACTCAACTGGTCGAAGGTTCTATCTCGCTAGGAAAAATTTTTTGGCTGATTAAAAAAGTTGTTAATGGAATAACTAGCCACCGTATGGCTAGTGTTTCAAGGGAAAGGCAAAAATTCTATAACCAATTCTATAGGGCTTTCTTTTAACAACTTTTTTCTATGGCCAAATAAAAAGTTTGCACCGGCGGGATCGAACTCTCGATCATCTGAGTGCTAAGTGAGAAGCTTGCCACTTCGCCATGAGTGATGACTTTTTTACTCCTGTCGGGAAATGCCTTACAATCTTTTTATTTTTTCGAGCTTTTGTCCCAATACATGCACAAGAGGGGGTGCCGTACCCCCTTCAATTCATCGTATTGAGCGATCAATTCGTATTCGACTGGGATTCGTATTTAGCCCGTGTTTGATCAGCGATCAATTCATATTCAACCAACTTGCCCCCCCCCCCCCTGCTTGTGCATGTATGTTTGTCCCCCTGATATAACTTACTATTATTCTTATCGATACTCCTTTATATCCTATATTGTATAAAAGCTTTTGCATTATATAAAATACTATTTATTAACATTTTTTCATCTATTAAATTAAATTAAAAAGGTTAAATTTTTATATTTTCATGAGAAATTGACTTGAGATTTTGTAAAATTAATGATGTCCATGATGACCGTGGTGACCATGCTGACCATGATGTCCTTCATAATAATATCCACCATTATGCCCTCCATGGTGTTCTCCATGATGACCATGCTCATAATTTTGGGGTACATAGTATTCTTGATGCCCGCCGTGATGTCCTCCATGATTGTACTAAAAAAATTGATTAGTAAAAAATGAAAAATTTCTAAAAGTTAAAAGAAAATATTTTTATGTAGAAAATCTAGTTACCGATTCATGATGTCCTCCATGCTGGCCATGATGACCATTATGACCGTTATGATGACTGAAAGGCCAAACCATATTTAAAAAATTTAAGTGGAAAAATAAGCTTAGACTAGATTGTTTGAAAACAGAACACAAACTGTTGGCTTCACTCTTTTTTCGGCCACTTTTATTTTGGTGTTTTATCTTGGGTAAACATCACGGTCAGACGTGGGTGCACCAGTTTTGACGTCTTTAACTAGCTAGTTTCATATATGCTATTGTGAATCACAGTCATATGAAAGGCTAGAATGATCACTGATATGAAATCATCTACGTTTGAAAATTTTAATTATTGTAAGCATTAAAAATAAAGATGACTACCTAGTTCTAGAAGTATACGTCATTTGTTTCATACGTGGGCAAGGGGTGGGTTGACCCACCCCCATATCGCCGCAAGAGGGTAAAATATAGAAAACATGTCGCAGTTGGGTGTGATGGATGAGGGAAAAATTGTATCGCAGGTCAGCGCGAAGCGCCGATCTGCGATACAATTTTTTATGTATGAAATGCGATATGTTTTTTTTGGTCAACAAACGTATCGCATTTGGGTCTTCGACCTACCCCCCTTGCCCATGTATGATTTGTCTTTTGTTACATAGATACCAAAAATGACTAACTAGTTCTAGAAGTGTACGTCATTTTTTTGTTACATGGATACTACAAAAAATGATTAACTGTGAAAATGATTAACTATAGTACTGGAAGAAAACCTTGCGAAAATTGAAAAAAACTCGATTTTTTGCATTATTTTCCATTTTTTATCTGATTTTCAAATTATTTGCTTAAAATTAGCGTTTTTTAGTTAGAATAATGCCCGGAAAATATAAATCAGAAGAATTGCGAAAGGGCCCTATTTGACGAATTTCAACAGGACAACGACCCGAAGCACGTCTCGAAGCTTATGAAGCGCTGATTTCGACACCCAAGAGTGAACATTCCCGTCATAAAGTGGCCAAGCCAAAGCCCGGACCTCAACCCGATCGAACACCTGTGGGAGATTTTGAAGCGCCGCGCCAGTGAGAGAAAATTCAGCAACAAGAACGAGCTATTCCGCGCACTTCAGGAAGAATGAATCGAATACTCGTGGATACTCTCAGAGGCCTTGTGGAGTCGATGCCCCGAAGAATGAAGGCCGTTATCAAGGCAAAGGGATACCCCACTAAATATTAGATGTTTTTATTGTATTATTAGCGATTTTCTGTTGTTTATTTATTGTTTTGTTGGCATAAACATTTGAAATAAATGAAAAAATCGAGTTTTTTTCAATTTTCGCAAGGTTTTTTTCCGGTACTGTAGTTCTAGAGATAAACGTCATTTTTTTGTTACATGAATACTAAAAATGACTAACTAGTTCTAGAAGGTATACGTCATTTTTTTGTTACATAGATACCAAAAATTTGGCACTATAACTTTCGCTATGAATCTCGCCACGTAACTTTCGTGCCAATAAACATATTTAATTTCAGACTAATTGAGTTGCCTGATTTGCAATAAATATGTTATTTAGACACGAATGTGGCGAAAGTTATGAAAAAGTTATGTGACGAAAGTAGTTTTTTGGCTACGTGGCGGAACTTGTCGTGGCGAACATAAAATGTGGCAAAAGTTATAGTGCCAAAAATGTGGCATAATACACTCATGTGCAAAATTGAGTTTTCGAGATAATTGCGTTCGAAATTGTGTACATGTTTTCGTTGTAATACACAAACTTTTGAATTTTTATTCGATTTTTGCATCAATTTTTTAAATTCTCATAAAATGAACATTGTAGCAGTTTTTATAGCTAAATGCGACGGACAAAATGACACAAAAATTATCCAATTTGAAAATTGTTTTGGGTTACTGAAACGAAAACATGAATCGGAATTTTCGTTTCAATAACTCAAAATGATTTTCAAATTGGATAATTTTGGTGCCATTTTGTTCGTCTCATTTAGCTATAAAAAATTGCTAAAATATTCATTTTATGAAAATTTAAAAAATTGATGCAAAAATCGATTTTTCGAATTGATGCAAAAATCGATGATATTAAATTACTGGACTGGTCATTTAAGGCCTTTTCTGAAAAAGTCATTTTGCATTAAAAACGGGATTTTTGGGCTTCCAAGGCCCATAACTCTTCACATTCGTCGAGTTTCGGAATAATTCTTTTGGACCCTTAAAATATAGCCGTTTAGCTATCGTGGTCGATCATCAAAATCGATAGCGTTTTGGCCGAGATGCGAGCATTTCAATTTTGGAACACGTTTTACGTTGAATTTATATAGAAAAATCGTGTCCCCAAATTGAAATGCTCGTATCTCGGCCAAAACGCCACCGATTTTGATGATCGACCACGGAATCGATAGCTGAACGGTTATATTTTAAGACCCCAGAAGAATTATTCCGAAACTCGACGAATATAAGGAGTTATAGGCCTTGGAAAACAAAAATTCCGTTTTTAGTGCAAAGTGACGTTTTTAGAAAAGGCCTTAAATGAACTCGTCGATCAAAACTTTTGCCCGCTAGATTGCGCTCGTGTATCTATTCAATAGACTTCCTCTCCTGTATCTATGGCAGCTAATAGTGCAACATATGAATATATATATGCATGTTTATATCTCCGAGGGTTACAAGTTTGAATACGGAATTATAGGAATATTTATATTTTTATAAAAACATGAGGTCGTGGCCATTTAATGAAGCTATTCATAATTTATTATGATGGATTAGTTGATGAGGTGTTTGAAAACGATTCAAAAAGAATAGGCTATTTAATGAACATGATCTACTTTTTCATCTATCAATGCCCTATTTCTTTTATGTAGGATGACAAAACCTAGGTTCATACAAGGTGAATAACGATCTTGTTTGTGCGTCAAGCAGATGTAGTGTTATTTTGTTAGTTGCATGGAATAGCCTTCTAATTACTAATTAGGAAGTTTGGAGAAGGATTAGATATATATAGAGTCAGTTTTTGGAGAGACCATTGTTTTAATATATTAATTCCCGGGAGAGATTCGGAAAAAGTAGCAGCTCGATAAAGTCAGTTTCGGCATTATAAAATTTGCCACGAGTTTTGTCACGCTAACTTTTGTCACGTAACTTTTGTCACATAACCTTTGTTACTCTAAATTTTGTCACGGATATAAATTCCGATACGGATGGAATCGTTTCGATTTCATCACTGTGGTCGGCTCTATCACCTATGCCCTTGTAACAGTTATTTTTCGTGACAAAAGTTAGCGTAACAAACTCAATTCGTGATAAAAGTTATAGTGCCTCAGTTTCTGCGCCAAATTTAAAATTTTTTGACGGTCCATAGTCAAGTGGTTAGGGCTCCAGATTTCCACATTGAATAGACGGGTTCGATCCCCAGTGGAACGAAATTTGGCTTCAGTGATTTTTGAAAAAATTGTTCAAGCAAACCCCCTTAAAATTTCATGAACAATTTTTGCCTATCATTAGTTTTTGGAGAAAAAATTTTCTGCACCGTATGTTACTGATTCATTACCCGTCGAATTATTTTTGCATCATTTATTAAGTGGTATGGGGCCATCCAGATATTCGTTATCATGTTGGGAGGGGGGGGGGTCAGCCCTCTCCATAAAAATTTGATAACGCTAATGCATTTTTGATAACGTTGGGGGGGGGAGGGGTCTAAAAATCTAAAAAAATTGATAACGTAATATCTGGACAGTCACTATATTTGAATGATGATTTGTTACTGAAGGTTTTTCTGTGCGAGTAGCTTATTCCTTAGTCAATTTAAAAAAACTCACAACGAATCGGCAAGTTAGCTGAGTGGTTTTGCTCACGCTTCTCGTGCAGAAGGCTCAGGTTAGACTCCCACCTAGAGTGATTTGATTTTGCGTGATTATTTTTTGGTAGATTTTTCTCGAAAAATTTTTGAGTTTTATTAAAACTGCTTTAATTAAAGTATTTTCTATACATTTTTACTACATATTTGTCATCACGCTGTCAAAAAAATGAATGAACAAAAAATTTTTATGTCCCGCTCTCTACTCTAATGACGTTGCCTTCCTGAAAAGCATGTTTATGTCATATAGGAGGAATGTGTTTTCAAACCAATTCTGGGGAAAAAGATTTCCCCAGAATTCTCCCGGGGAAATCCCAACCCTGGGAGAGAGGAAGAAGCGGGCCTTCACACTCACTCTTTTCGCCTCCAAGTGCGGAAAGCTCGGCCTCCCGGTACTGATTTTTCATTGAAAAAATGAAAAATTTTTACCAAAAAAATTGCATTCTTGGCGAAAAAAATTGACTCCTCCGCTAATTTTTTGAAAAATGGACCTCCTCTCTATCTTCCTATGATACTCTCCTCCCCCATCAATCCTACTTTTTGTGCCAAGCCCCGTGTTTTAGTCAATTTTCCTCTCATTCATTGTTCATAAATAACTTTCTCGCACGCAGAAATGAATTGCTAATTTTCTTAAATGAATAATTTTGCAAGCTCCCAGAAATCAAACCTTCACTACCATTTCTTCATCATTAAGTAAAAAAAGACCCAACACAAACTAATGAATGATGACATTTTCTATTGAGAAAAATGTTATTCCGTAGTCAACAAATATTTCTATTTTCGCGGATTTGTTTTTCTAAATAATTTTTGGTCCAGGGGCATGTTTCAATTGTTGATTAGAGAAATTTCAACGGCTGACTAGTGTAACTTTTTTCAAGATAACCTACTGACTAGTTTGGTTTGTTATGAAGCTTAAATATAGATCTTTAAAAAAAGTCAAACTAGTCAGTAGGTTGTAGTGATGCCACGAAATCAGTAATGTCGAAATCGAAATTTCGGTCATTAAGAAATCGAAATCGTAAAGTCGAAATCGAAATTTTCTTCGTTTTTTTCCTAAACAAATTTTTAAATCTTTGTCAAAAATTCAAATTTAAAAAAAATTCAATTTTTTTCAACCCCCTTGGGGTAATTTTTGACGAGGAATCGAATGCGTAAATTTCGTTATGTCGAAATCGAAATTTGGTGTCGAAATCCGAAATTTTGATTTCGCAGCATCACTAGTAGATTGTCTTGAAAGAAGTTACCTTAGTCAAGAATTCCCCGAATAAATCTGGATTTATCCAATTTCTCCGGATCCGGATAATTCTATTTCCCAACCCTGATCCCTGCTATAGCTAACCTTTTTTAGAAAAAATTTTGTCTCCGATTTCGATGATTTTGGTGTCAATCGTATTCTCTCACCGTCCCCTACAACTTTTTTTTAGCGTCCTGGGTTTAAATCAAACGTTCCCGAGATAGCCTGGACACACACACAGATTTTCGTACTTGTGATTTTTAGATTTTGATCACACATCACTATGAAACCTCTTTTATTAATTTTCTTATTAGTGCTATTTGGTATCCAACTTTCGAATGCATTTTTTTCCACCTACAATTTCCATCAACCTATAAATCCATTACGTCGTTTGAGACCTATGTCTAGAGAACAAAGAGCTCAGGTATTTTTTCTGCTAGCCTATTTTCGATTTAAAGGACCAGTCCAGTAATTTACAATCATATGAAAAATGATATATTAGGAAAGATCATGAAAAATGGAGCATTTTTTGTTTTTACGGAATGTTCTGAATCGTTGTAGTTTTCGAGATAATTGCGTTTGAAATTTTGAATTTGTTACAAGCTCTTCGTTGTAATACACAAACTTTTTTGATTTTTGCGGAAAAATCGATTTTTGCATCAATTTTTTAAATTTTCATAAAATGAACATTGTAGCAATTTTTTATAGCTAAATGAGACGAACAAAATGACACCAAAATTATCCAATTTGAACATTGTTTTGGGTTATTGAAACGAAAACATGAATCAGAATTTTCGTTTCAATAACCCAAAACAATGATCAAATTGGATAATTTTGGTGTCATTTTGTTCGTCTCATTTAGCTATAAAAAATTATAGCTACAATGTTCATTTTATGAAAATTTTAAAAATTGATGCAAAAATCGATTTTTCCGCAAAAAATTCAAAAAAGTTTATGTATTACAACGAAGCTTGTAACAAATACAAAATTTCAAACGCAATTATCTCGAAAACTATAACGATTCAGAACATGCCATAAAAACAAAAAATGCTTTATTTTTCATGAACTTTCCGAATATATCATTTTTTCATAAGATCGTAAATTACTGGACTGGTCCTGTAAGAAACGATGTCTCAAATCTCCAACCCAGGGATGGCCATAGTAGCGAAATTTTGTTTAAATTATTGAAACCATGGTATACCCTAGGTTTTTGGGGTCGCTGAACACGAATCTGAAGTTCGTTTTTGAATCCAACTTTTTATCCGACCCTTGTACGGTCTTTTGAAATTTAGTTCAAAATTCAAATGGGCATATCTCCGGCCAGCTAAATCCATATCTAATGGTTTTGGTGCCGTTGGAAAGCTAGTGAATTCTACTTCATTTTTTGTCTATACAGTTTCTAGTCAAAACTGCTTAGTTTTGGAGATAGAGCAATTTTTCTCATTTTTGAGGTCCAAAAAGCACTATTTTCGATCTAACTCGTGTTCAGCAACCCCAAAAAACCTAGGGTATAACATGAAAAATTTTTTTATTAGCGTGTTCTACGCGTTAAAAATCACTAGAATACACCGTTGGTACCATTAGCCATGCTATTGTTAAAGCAAAGGATTTTAGTATATCGAAGATGTTGAGCAATACCCATACGGTGCAAAACGAGGGTCTAATCAATATGCCTATGGTGAGAAACGAGATGGAACTGGTGGTGATTTAATGTCGTTTCAAGAATCCCAGACCTATTTTCCATGGGGTATAATTTAGTGGGAATCATAAGAAGTTGAGGACACGTCTAACTTTATAAATTTGATTATTCAAATTTGGTTAATTTTTTTGTATAAAGTTTAATTTGTTTGAATATTGACTTTAATTTGTTTGAATATTGATAAAAATTTGAATATTGACTATTTTGGAGCTTAGAGAATCTTGAATGATATCAAAATTGCGATGTATTTCGTTGGTCGGTCAACCCCTAGATAGTCAATTTTCCTGCGAAAATTCGAATTTTAGTTCATTTTCGCGTCAATACACTAACCACTTTCTCTGTATCAGAGTCAAGGAAGTGTTTTCAAGCTTCGGGGGATACGCGCAATCGATTCCCCGCATAAAATACCTCCATATGAGTCCTTTTTAGAAAAAATTTTCGGGTCAAAAATTCATACAAGTCTCAAAACTTTATGATCAACCCAATATATAAGATTTGTAGAAATTTTTTAACTCAAAATTAGTTTAATAATATTCATATAAAAAACACTAGTCTATTATATTACAGACAAGCATACAAAATATCCATCATCACAATTACAATAACTACAGGTCTCATTACACAATATAGTAAAGATATATATTTATTACAATTTATTGGGAAATTCTTTGAAATTTTCATAGACAATGGCACGGTCCTTGGCATTCCTCTTATCAGAAAACATTTCCAAGTGCAAGTCAATCAGTCCGTCTTCCACAACGAATCTAAAATATTCGAATTTATGCGAATTTTGAGAATGGATTATTTGCCTATAAGCTGCTTCTTTGTCGGATTGAGTCGAAATCGTTGGGTCACCGGCATGAGCTATTAACAAGGCACCTGAAAATGATGAGAATTTAGATGGATGATTTTTTTGTACCTAAACCCTAAAATCTTATTTTTTGATCGGATTCATTTTTGTATTAGAAAAGCATTTTTTATGATCTAAAATTGCATACTGAGTACTCAAAAATGATTTTTATTGAGTCTACAAATTCGTGTTTAGAACATCGAAATTGTTGAACAACTCTAAAAATGAATTTTTAGGACCGAATAAGACCCATTTTCGAGTATTCAACATGTAATTTTAGATCATAAACAATGTTTTTCTAATGCAAAAAATTGAATCCGATCAAAAAATAAGATTTTAGGTGCAAAAAAATGAGATTTAGGTGCAAAAAATGCATTAAAAGTTTTTTTAGGTGCAAAAAATATCATCCAATTTAGATTTGACGTAAATATTAGATCATGCCTGAATAAATTCTAGCAAATGCAAATGCAATTTCTCTAGCACATCGAGTCACATTCAATCCACCAGCTACTGAGCTATCGCGTGAAGAGATGGTTTTTAAAACATCTGTCAGTTTGGATAAGGCTTTCTTGACTTCAACTTCACATTTGGATAGTTGAGGACAGTCTTGGGCTAAAAAATGAAGCTGAAAATTGGTAAAATCAAATTTTTGGATTAATAAAATGGGCAAAAATTTTTTGAAATCAAAATTGATCAAAAATCGATCTTTTGAGCTAAAAAAAACTCAATTTTTAGAACAATTTTTTCATTGACACATCAATTTTCACCTTTATTCTGCTTCAAAATATCAATAATGTGCTCAACAAAAGCCTGCGCCACATTATCTTTCTCCAACACGCGAAGCACGTCCAAAGATAACACATTAGTTGTGCCTTCCCAAATTGGGGTGACCTAAAAAATCCAATGTTGGAAAAACATGGGCTAGTTGAGCACAGCATACTTGAGCATCTCGTAGCAATGTCGGTAGTCCCGTATCTTCGATGTATCCCTGGCCACCGAAGCACTCTATCCCTTCACTGATTAGTGGAACGCATTTCTTTCCCGCATACAATTTCAATACTGGTGTTATCAGACGTAAGTTTAGCTGTTCGGTTAGATTTGCTTGACCGGCTTCCTGAAAATTGGAATATTTCATCCAAAATCAATTTTTTTTAAGATGGGGCACTAGGACGAAGTAACAAATTTCGCTAGTGGAAAATTGGCGACGGACGATTTTCTCCACCTTCCAGTAGTCAAAATCCAAAATTACTTCAGATTTGAGTTCTTCGTGTCTAAAACCCCCGAATACGAAAATTTCGACGAGTTAAAATATTTCAGAGAAAAAAGTTTTTTACCCTTTGGGGGACCAAGGGTAATACCGTTGAAACAGTACCGGAAAAAATTTACCATTTGGTTCACACTTGCACAACCATATGTACAAAAAATTTTCAAAAGAGCGATAATCCCAATTGACGCAGTGGGTTTTGGTTGGGTAGGAGGTGATTTTTGATTTCAAAAAAAATCAAAAATCACCTTTGTCCCCCCCATGTTTTTTTCGCGCGAAAATTTTTTGTTGAAAAACACTCATTTTTAAGCTGAAAATGCTCAGAATATGAAAATTGTTGGTGAAAGAATAGCAAATTTTGGGACATTTTGCTGAAAAATGGACAATCTGGTGAAAAATCGTAATGGGAGCCCATTAGGATTTAAAATAATTTTTCTCAAAAGTTTTGCTTCCCTCTCTCATGAAAGATATCTTACCCTTCCCCCCTGCACGACCCCTTACCTCGGCCTATTTCTAAGCCACTAAATCCCTGTTAAACTCAAAATTTGCATACTTGTTTTCCTAACAGTCTAGTAGCTTCCAATAAAAGTAGCGTACAAGCCCGAGTCTCCACTTCTAGTTTAGCAATAGTAGCGAGATGAAGTGGCCAATTGGATTGTTTCTGCCCAAAAACGACTCGACGAGTTGCATAATCACGAGCTAGAGAGATGACCCTGAAATTTGCATATTAAAAAGTTAGATCTAAAAACTTTTGAGCTTAAAAAATTGGATACTAGATTTTTAGGCCTTCAAAAAATTGTTTATCTATTTTCGAAGTTGAAAAATTAGGGTACCAAATTTTCTGTCTCCAAAAATCCATTCGATTTTCGAAATTTCACAAATTCGAATAACGATTTTTGAAGCCCAAAAATCACAACTTTACAAGCCACAAAAAATTAAGATCAGTTGCTTTATACTACCTTCTCATACTACCAACAGAAGCATAAGCATTATGTATCCTAGTTATGTTCAACATATTGGCAATACCAGCGACTCCACGTCCGTCATCGGAAACCTGAAAAATCATAAATTTTCATCGACTCGCTGCCCTTTTTTGGCTCTATGATGACTCAAAAAAGATTCGAAACGATTTTCAATGTGTCGAATATAGGGCTCTCAGGTTTGGAAATTCGCATAAAAATCGAGTTATAGTTGAACCTATAAAATGACGAATTTTCAAAAAGTTCCTTCACAAGAAACTTTTTTGTGAAGGAACTTTTTGAAAATTTGACATTTTATAGATTCAACTTGAACTCGATTTTATGCGAATTTCAAAATCTGAGAGCCCTGGTCGAATATGCGAATTTCGTTTATATTCGGTTCAAATCATCATAGAGCTCTCATTTTAAATCGACTCAAGCTCACTTTTATGGCTTCCGCGCCATCCAATAATAATTCGGCAGTAGGCAATTGTTTTGTGCCGAGTTTGTTTTTCAAGCGAACCATTTGAATTCCGTTCAATTTATTCGTTTTCTTGTCTCGTAGTTCAACGAAAAATAGAGATAGACCTTTTGAGCCCTAAAAAATGGAATTTTACCAGGCTAAGTGTTTTGGATAGAACCTCAATAATATTTCCTTTCGAATCCACTGGCCTTGCTAGAGTAAAAGTCATGTCTGCATCAACCGCTGAACTGAACCATTTATAGCCATTTAGGAGGTACTGAAAAATGGGCCATTTTCAATTATTATTTTTTTACCCTATTTCCATCAACATGAATAGCATGAGTATCCGTGCCACTTCCTACATCCGAACCACCTCGTTTTTCAGTCATCCACTGCCCCGAAGTCCACGCTTCATCCGGATTTCTACTCGTCAATCTGCGAAAAGCCTCTTTCGCCTCGGGTGAAATTGCATCCAATTTGAGCTCCTCAAAAATGCAAAATTCATTTTTCCGATTTGATTTCGAGCTCGTACTTTGATCGTCTTCGCAGCCCCATCGGTCATTGCCAAAGGACAGGTTACTAGACCAGCTGATGGGCTAAATAGGAATAGCTTTGAAATCTGGTGTACTCGGCGCCAAGTTGGGTCCATATTCGGGTCATAGCCGATACCAATAAGTCCTTCTTCTGCAGCAATTCGTTTTAATTTGGTCCATTCTGGCGTCAAGACTAGCTTGTCGACGCGATTTCCCCAGGCATCGTACTAAAAACGATTTAGTGCATCATAAAAAATGTGAAAATTGCACAAAATTTCAACTTTGAACCCATTTTTAAGCTCAAAATAGATTTTTATGCACTAACTTTTCAGTGAAAATCACACACCTGTTCAAGTTTAGGTGGGTGAAGTTCACATTCTCTACCAAGAGCATCAATTTCGTTCACAATCCGATTGCCAAATTTAGTCAAATCCTCTGCAACTTTTGTATAGACCTAGAAAAGTTCAACTTTCTTTTTAATACACAAATTCTCTCTCAATTACATTTTGTGGCATCCATCTCCGCAGCACTTTTTCCAAAATTGGATCATCCGTAAAAGGGTTGTGCAAGTGTGGTGCTTCTTGAGTAAATCCACCAACTTTAGCATGGGCATATGGCAAAGAACTTGACATCCTGCAACAAAAGAATTACTGGAAGCTGAGCGCTCCACGCTCAGGAAGTTGTGACTCTGAGCGGCACTCCTGAGCGATGCTCCCCGTTAAAAATGCATTAGTTATTACTAATACTTTTTTAAATTAATCCCTGCTACACGGAAGATCAAAACGTAGTCCAAAATGGAGACAGTGGAAAATATTTAAAAAAACATGATTATCTATGCTTATATATTACTTTTATGCAATTTAAAACTGTTTACATATTGTGCCACACGTTTTTGAAAAAAAATTTTTAATTTTCCCCTTAGGGAACCAAGGGGGAAAATCGAATTTTCAAAAGTTCTCCAAATCGACTGATTTTTCGTACTCGGGGATTTTTCGACATGGAGAACTCGAATCCGGAGAAATTTTTTGATTTTGACCGCAGAAAAGGATCAAATCGACCGGAGGACGAAACCTGCGAAAATTTCGTAAAATGACATAACTTTTTTTTAAAATCAAATCATCAAGAGGTCATTTTGCCACTCACAAGAGTAGCCAAAATTTAGGTCCCCCTCAAACCGGCTTGTTTGAGTGGGGAGTTATGTGGATGGGGTTCCCCCCCCCCCACTCAGAGTCCAAAATCCTACTATCCCCCACTCAAGCTGGATCCCTCTTTTCATCTATGCCTCTGGTTTTTTACTTATCTCAAGGATTTCAATAAAAAAATTTCGCGTCTATCAGCGCGAAACGCATAAGGATGACCAAGGTGATTTTTGAAAAAATCCTTATGGCTTTGCCCAAGTTTTGAAAAAAATGTAAGGGGACAAAGGTAAATTTTTGGGGAAATCCGTAGTGCTTATTTTTGTACAAAATAAAAAGCGTTAATTTGTGTTTTGTACAAAACAAAACCACCTTTTAGATTTTTGTATTGTACAAAACAAAAACTTTTTGAATTGTATAAAACAAAACAATTTAACGCCTCTTATTTTGTACATAAACACTGACTTCCCCCACCCAACCACTACTACTTAATCGCGCCGCTGTTTATTACATTCCCATAATTTTTACCTCATAGAAATTCTGCCTATAGTCACACCTTGACCACGCAGTGTCGCTACGAATATCATTGTGAAAACGTGGTCTAAACAACTTATTTCCTTCCAAAATAGATTGACATAATTATAATCGAGCACAGACTATAAAATATGTAGCCTGCGGAAAACGCGAAAAATGAAAGAGAATAAAAAGTTCGACTAGTTTATTTACAAAGCCCATTTAAATCCGAAATATAAAAACTTTCTTAAAAGTTGGTAAGGAGTGAACCTATCCAATCTGGCAAGTTAAGCAACGTTGGGCCCTCAGATTCAATCCTCAAGGATAATTTTTGAGAATTAAAAAAAATTCATCAGACATCCTAAATTCGACCTCGTAGAATTTTTGCCTATTTTTATTTTCTTTGAAGAAAAATTTCAAGGAAAATAAAAATAGGATAAAATTCTATGAGATCAAATTTAGGGGGCTTGATAATTTTTTTTAATTCTCAAAAATCATCCACGGGGATCAAACCTGCGGGCCCTCAACGTTGCTTAACTTGGGGATCGCAGGTTTGAATGGAATCACTCCTTTCCAACTAGATCGGACGGGATCACTCCTTACCAACTTTTAAGAAAGTTTTTTCATATTTCGGGTTTAAATGAACTTTATACTACCAAAATATATTTTTGACAATGGCAAAAAACATGGGAAAACATCTTCAACAAAATTTGAAATTGGCTCAAAATTTTTGACATCCCTCAGAAATTTGTATATTATTCCCAGTAAGTAAAATAATTGAAGATGTTCTCAATTAAAGCAATAAAAAGTGAAATAGATTGAAAATCTGATTGAAATAAACAATTTTGAAGAAAACTGATATAAACCGGAAAGTTGGCAAAGTAGATATAAAAATAGAGATCGGCAATCAAAACATTTGATCAAAGAATTACCTTATAAAATTTTTTCAATAAGTAGTAAAAGAAAAAATGTGCAGAATTTTATGCTCTATAAGTTTTATGTTGATCATATTTTGTGAAAACTTATAGGCAAATTTTTATAATGCAAATTTTGATCAAGATATAATAATCAAAATTTAGACAACTTTTTGTGAGCCTTGATCAAAATTTAATTATAGAAATTTTCCTATATAGTTTTCACAAAATATGATTAATATAAAACTTGTAGAGCATAAAATTCTGCACATTTTTTCTTTTATTACTTATTGAAAAAATTTTAGAAGGCAATTTTGATCAACATTTTGATAATCATCTCTATATAAAAAGATCAAGATTGTGGCTGTTGAGAGGTACTCGGCTTGGATCCCGCTCTTCCGCCTGCGGCACAAGCAACAACCATTTCTTTCAGCAGTTCTAATTCACGTTTCATTGTTTCGACTTTTCTGCAAAAAAATCGTTAGGTAGGCTGTGTCAAAAAATGTAACTTTGCCTGATTTTCAATAAAATCGTGTTTATTGAAACGATTGGTTATGAAGCATAAAATTTTATTGATTTTTTTGCTTCTCTATCAATAAAATTTTATGCTTCGTGACCAATCGTTTCAATAAACACGATTTTACTGAAAATCAGGCAAAGTTACATTTTTTGACAACTTTGTGACAATTTTTTGACATGCTTGAACTCAGCCTTAAAAAAATTATATGCGCTATTTGGATGCAAAAATTCAAATTTTCTTTAATTCGCACGCATGGGGACATGAATTGAGTATCGCAAGTAGCATACAAGGTAAGTCAAAAACTGCACTTTGCGTTTTTTTAACGAAAAATTTTCAAAAAAATTTTTTTTAAATAGCATGAAAATACCTCTAGGTAATTTCTGAAAGTTTTTTGAAAATTTTTCACCAAAAAACGCTAAAATACGGTTTTTTGCTCACTCTGTAGTTGCGTGCTGATCTGTGATAATGTGAGTATACAAGAAATCCATCCATTGCGACTATTGATTAATACATACTTCTCCAAATTAGCATTTTCTTTACGTAGCTCTTCAACTTTCTTGGCAGTATCTTGTTCTTCTTGCCTTTTCTTTTGTCTAGTCTTATTAACAGCTTCATTATTTCTTTTTCGTTTCTCTGCGTAATCTTGATCAAAATTCGGATCACTTTCCTCTGCACTTCGATCAGCAGCCCTCTTCCGGGCTCCACCTCGACCGGCCATATCGGCTATTGCGAAAGTTGATAACAAATCTGGTAGAGTAATGGCTAAAATCTCATTCTTAAAGCACGAAAAGAATGATATAACAAGTATAAACGGCTTAAAACCGCTATAAATATTTAATAATGAGGATTTGTTAATTTTATTAATTTTAGCAAAATTTTGTATTATTACAGGTTTATGCGAAAACTTATTTACAGGGTGTATAAAAAACCGGAATTTGGGCGATTTTTTCATGTTTTTTCGACCCAAAATTTTTTTCAAAAATCCTAAAAATGACCCATATAAGGATAATTTTATGCGGAAAATCGATTGTGCGCATTCCCGAAACTTGAAAATGCTGCCCAGAGAAAGTGCGTAAAATTTTTTGTTTAATTTACACACTTACTTTCCTGAATCAGGATCTGAGCAGCANACCCATATAAGGATAATTTTATGCGGAAAATCGATTGTGCGCATTCCCGAAACTTGAAAATGCTGCCCAGAGAAAGTGCGTAAAATTTTTTGTTTAATTTACACACTTACTTTCCTGAATCAGGATCTGAGCAGCATTTTCAAGCTTCTGAAATGCGCACAATCGATTTCCCGCATAAAATTACCTCTATATGGGTCATTTTAGGATTTTTGAAAAAAATTTTCGGGTCTAAAAAACATCAAAAAATCGGTTTTTATACACCCTGTACTTTACTCCCCCATATGTGTATGTATTTCAAGGGGAGAAATAAATAAGTTTTCTTTAAAATCAACTTTGAAAAAATAATAAGGCAATAAACAAAAATATAATGGGCGGATAATTATGTAACTTTGGACACAAAAAAACTACACTCATAATAGATTTTGAAGTGAAAACGAAAAAGAAAAATGAATATCACACAAAATTCAAGGCAAAAATTAGTAAAAAAATAGATAAATTTTCGGTTTTAGTTTGAGTGTGGAA
Organism: Acrobeloides nanus; assembly: GCA_900406225.1. Taxonomy (NCBI): domain Eukaryota; kingdom Metazoa; phylum Nematoda; class Chromadorea; order Rhabditida; family Cephalobidae; genus Acrobeloides; species Acrobeloides nanus. The sequence goes on along the minus strand of OZJO01001162.1, from coordinate 66,537 downwards.
GTATTAGGTTGTTTCATAAGTATCAAGAAAAATGTTGATATCTGGCTATAAAAGTCGATTTTAGACAAAATTTCCGACCTTACTAGGGTTTTTTCTCTTTACTACTATTGAAAAAATTTCATCGAAAGACAGTAAAAAATGCCGATTTTAGATGTATTTTTTGAGCCGCAGATACTTATGAAACAACCTAATACGTTTTTTTAAAACAAAAAATAGTTGTATACACAAATATTTTAGCCGAAAATTCATGACAAAATAGCACAAGATCAAAATTTAAATTAAAGGTAGACGGACTTGTGAAAATAATATCACACAAAAGATATTATGTCGAATTGCAATATTAAAAATAATAGAGGCCTTTTGTTATAAATTACAACGTTGAGCCAAAATATTCACAACCATTAGAAAATTAGATGCATAAATTAAAAAATAGCCATTTTTTCTATTACATGGACATCTCAAGTCCTGCAATTAGCGCACTTCGCTCTCTCAAGCACCCGATCCAGTATGCTAATATTCCCATCTCTGTTTTCATTTGACTTGAAGTTGTGGAATCTAAAAAAGTTTTAGTGTCGAAAATTAGACACTGTTACTTTTTTCACGTTTTGGTTTTTCACGCTTGCTTTTTTCACGGTTTTTATTTGAATTTGTCTCAAAAATTGTATTTTAATACCGTGTGGCGCGGCAAGTATAAGTCTCGGATAAGAATGGAAAAATAAAAACGCAATTTTTGAGAAAAAAATTCAAATAAAAAGCGTGAAAAAATAGGAGTGAAAATAAACGTGAAAAAAATAATAGTGCTAAAATTAGTGTTAAAGTACCTCTCGTCGGTAAGTTTCATGTCATTTGTCAATCTAGTTGCAACTTCTTGAAATAGTGTATCAACATTTGTTGCATCCAAGGCAGAAGTTTCCAAGAAATAATCAAATCCATTCGCATCAGCAAAATTTTTTCCAATTCTTTCGGGGACTTCTCTTTCATCTTCTTTATCCACTTTGTTTCCTTAAAAATGGGTGTTTTTAATTCAGATACATAGCATGGGGAGCGCGGCTCCTCCCCCCCCCGCGTCGTAATTTTGGTCCAAATTTGGGGGAAGTTTTGGGTTTAAGGAAGGGTAAGTTTTTAAAAAATTTTCATTTTTCTTCCCCAAAAATTAAAAATTTTATTTTCTCCAAAAATTTTTTTTTTCAGGTTTGGAGGGAGGTTCCCCAGGTCCCCCATAATTACGACGCTCTCTTCATTCTGTCGAGGGTCTGAAAAAAACCTTGATCACCCCTTGTTTTTGCCCTTCAAATTTTTGAAATATACATCTTTTTCCTATCCTTACCAACTAAAATTTTCAACACTTTTCGATTTGCATATTGCTCTATTTCTCCTAACCACTCGGGCAAACAATCAAAACTCGGTTGACATGCAACATCGTATACTAACACTATAGCATGTGCTGAGCGATAATAGCTCTGAGTTATGGAACGAAATCTTTCCTGTCCAGCAGTATCCCAAATTTGGAGCTACAAAAAATAACAATTAAAAAAATTGGAAAAAGCAAAACCTTTATTTTATCTTCTCCAACTTTAACAGTTTTGATCATAAAATCAACCCCAATAGTCGCACTTTGACCAGGTGGGAAGATACCCTAAAAAATCGCATAGAACACAGTACATCAATTGTATTCACCTGAGTAAATTTTCGCACAAGACAAGTTTTTCCAACTCCAGCATTTCCCACTAGCACTACTTTGAACAGATATTTATAATCTTCCATCAACAGAGATTCAGGTTCGTAGCTGATCAAACTAAGAAAAATTGAGTAGAGAAAAAATGTAAAAAATGAATAACGAAAAATCGATTAAAAACAGGGTGACCAAAGTTCAAAAATCATTTGTAATCAGTAGCGTATCCAGAAAAAATTCAGGAAGCTTAGAAAAATTTTTCTTTCGAGTTTAGGCCCGGATCATCGGGACCAATTAAGCATAGTCAAAAACGGTGAAATATGAAGATTTTGCGAAAAAATAAGTCATATAAAGGTGTTTTTTGACCCCCTCATTTCCTTCAGAAACGCTAAATAACGCTATTTTTCGATGTTAAATCGTCTCTAACTTTCATATTACGCCGTCCGCAGCTAAATCGATCAGTTCAAAAATAAACTTGGGTATGCTCTACAAGATGATATAGTTTTCATCGGAAAACTGATACGTCACTTCTGACATGTTCCTTGTCAGTAAAAAAAACTTGTCAAATGTCACTTGTCAGCAAGCCACAAATCTTATTAATAAGAACACTTGGTCACCCTGATAAAAAATGAATCTAAAGTTGCATTAAAGGCTAGTTTTTTAGCTATCATATGCTTCAGTTTTGCAAAAACAAAGCATCACCCAAATACAAATTGACAGGATGGACAATGGACAACGACTCAATTCGACTTTTGTTCGTATTATTCATTCGTAGCGAATCTCCTAGGTTTGATCATAACGCAATAATGGCAGCACGCTGTGCGCTTTTGAAAGATTTTGCCAAACAAAAATTCAAATTTTCGTTTTTAAAATAGAGATTTTTTCGAAAATGATTCAAATTCTAAGTGTTCAACTTTTACGAAATGAGAAACATGCAAAAATGGGGAAAATGGCGCAATCTGAAAAAATTCAGCAAAATCTGAATTTATCAGATAAAAAAGTAAAAAGTGCAAAAATTTTTTTGTAATCCTAAATTTAAAAAAAGCTAATTAAGTTAAGTCGTATGGTCCGCGCTAAACGATATTGTTTGTCGAAAATCGACAGATTTTTATGCGAAGAAATAAAAGCTAATTTCAGCAAAACAAATTTGTTTGTTTGGTCTTTTTTTGCTTTTTTCAATTTTTTAATCATACAGGGATCGATTGTTGTACTTGACAAGCGATAGGTTAAAAAATAATGGGCAAAAACGGTCATGTGATGTTTCGAAACTTTTTATGTTTTTGAGGATTTCTCCGGAAATACACAGCCAATCCTGATAGTTTTGGTGTGGCTAGAAAGCTGGATATCGTAGCAATCGAATGACACCAAAATCATGCCATAACTCTTTCTGGTTGAGGAGTTATTGCATAATTAGTCAAAAATGTCGAGAAAGAAAAAGTCGACATTTTTACTAATTATGCAATAACTCCTCAACCAGAAAGAGTTATGGCATGATTTTGGTGTCATTCGATTGCTACGATATCCAGCTTTCTAGCGACACCAAAATTATCAGGATTGGCTGTGTATTTCCGGAGAAATCCTCAAAAACATATAAAAGTTTCGAAACATCACATGACCGAAAAAACCGACAAGTTGGGACATGAAAAGTGATTAGTGAAAAGTTCACTAAAAAACCGACAAGTTTGTCCACTTGTCGAAAAAAAACTGACTAACTTCTTTTGCTTAATCAGTTTTCGACAAGTGATAAGTGATAAACTTGTCGGTCTTTTAGTGAACTTGTTACTTTTCATCAGAGTTGGAAATTACCATACCATACCGTTGGTATGGTATTGAAAAAAGTGAAAAGTGAAGTGTAAAAACTTTTGGAACAACCCAATACCCTTTCCAACTCTGCTTTTCATGTGCCAACTATCGATTTTTTCCCATTATTTTTGTAACTTGTCGCTTATCACTTTTCAAATACAATAATCGACCCCAGGGGCTTCTATTTAAGTGCCAAATCGAGTTCAATTTGGACTGTAAAATGTCGAATTTTCAACAAGTTTATTCACAAACCCTCGACTGAAAATTTTTCAGCGTTGGGTTTGTGAAGAAACTTTTTGAAAATTCAACGGTCCAACTTGAACTCGATTTTTATGCGAATTTCAAAATCTGAAAGCTGTACTGCTCAATATTTTGGTCCCCTGAAGGTTCGATTTTTCTTAAAATATAATGGAAAATTAGCATTTTGCTCCTAAAATCTGATTTTTGAAGTCAGATTTTGCTGATTTTAAACAAATGTTCTTGGCATCCCTGGTTAAAACTGATATAACTTTTAGAAAAATGTCATCAACAACTTCGACAAAACCTGGAGATAGAGTCAAGACCGTAGTCGATCCCGAAGGTACCGAAGGCCATTTTGTGCATTGGGAAAAAACAGGAATTGCCTGCGACCGAGTTCGATTGCTTGCCAAAAATTGTGTAAAATTTTCCGAATGCGTTCAAGTCCAGAAACGAGGTGCCAAAGAGTGTGTTGAAGCTCGAGATGGAACAGTGCCGAAAAAGTGCTATGACTTTATTACAACACTTGGAGAGTGCAAACATTCTATGGTGGGTGAATTTTAATGAAAATTGGGCTCAGAGAAGCCTGATTTTTTAATTTGCCATTTTTACAGTTTGAAGATCTAAATTTTGCAATTTTTAGCTTGATAGAAGATCTCGATTTCGTGGACGGAAAGGAGAACTGTATGATGAAGATGAAGAGGCATAATGAATATTTTATAGGATTGTTTTAACATATTTTATGCTTTTTGATGTTGTATATTTGTTTCAATATGATAACTATATATTCGTAAAATCAGGGCTCTCAGATTTTGAAATTCGCATAAAAATCGAGTTCAAGTTGAACGTATAAAATGTCAAATTTTCAAAAGTTCTAACACAAACCCCCTGGCTTTATTTAACCCTCTAAACACCGCTGGGGTTTGTGAAAACGTAAAAAATTCATATCGGTGAAATCTAAGAATTTTTTGATGCGATCTTTTTCAGGTTAGGTCGGGATTGTGTTGGAACTCTTTAAAAATTCGACATTTTAGGTTCAACTTGAACTCAATTTTTATGCAAATTTCTGAGAGTCATGTATAAAATCAAATATAAAAAACTTTATTCATAAAACAGCAAACTAGACTAGATAAATACACAAACTCAATTCTTTTTAAACGACTCAGAATTTTTTTCCACACTTTCTTCACTCGCATAGCTCGCAGTTGACGTATTTTCGGCTAGTTTTTGACCAAGCTTTTCGACAATTTTGTTCGGTTGTTTCATCACTCTCGGGTCATCGGGCATAGTTCTCTGCATGATAATATGGTAGACCAGACCATTTCCATCGACATGAAAAATTGAATAGCCATCATACCAATTGGAGTTCTTCATTCGGTATTCTTTGTTATAAGTCCTAAGTTGAGGTATAAGTAGCAAGATTTTACTTCCGCCCAATTTTTTGGGACGAAGGATAACCTACGAACCTAAAATCAAAAATGCTCAGCCAAGTCAAATAATGAATCCTCCATCTCAGTCTTACTGTACCATCTTCCAATATCGGCAGTATATTTAGCGGCTCCATTCGAATAAATGGGAATAAAAATTTTCCAGCAACTGCCACCATACCCCAATAGTAGATCAAACTTTCTAAGCCCTCTTTTCTCGTATCGATAATTTTATCCTCCAGTACAACATCTTTTCGATAAAAAGTATAATCCAGACGATTATAAAACATCATGGGCACCTGAAAACAGAATCATTTTGATGACGAGTAGCTCAAATTACCGTCTCCGCTAGTCGATTCTGCACATGCTCTAATTGGAACATGTGAGGCCTTTCATCAGGGTCTTTATTTTGCAAATGTGGATTAGAAAAGCTAAGAAAGCGTAGCCCTCCATTAGATAGAATTGAAGTTGAGCAACATGGAATAGGAAAGCGAAATAAAGGACGAAATAAGAGATTCGTAATATAAACCATTTAGAGTCGTAAAAATGAAGCTAAAAAAAGTTTATTATGCAGTCACAAGTGTTTTTTCGCTCATAACTTGAATTTTATTCCTAAATATAGACCATCATAACTCAGTCATGTTGAGCTGGGTAAGTGACTAATATGGGACTGTTAGGTATTAAGTAGTAGAAAAAGCTTCCCTGATTCAGGGAAAATATAGATTTTTGAAGACATTTTTTAACTATCACTTGGTTTGAAAAGACGCTCTAATCACCGGATTTGATTAGCAAACAAAATTATTGAAAAAAATTTTATTTTCGATTTTTCAGACCAAAAATAGTAAAAATGTGGGTTATAATATATGGATAAAAAAATGTATTTTTCAATTTTAAGGGTCAAACAAAGGTTTTCACGCTTCGGGAATGCGCGCAATCGATTTTTCGCATAAAATTACCCCTAGATATATCATTTTGCAACAAAAAAATAAAAATTGTTTTCGGAAAAAAATTTGTTTCGGAGATTAGGCCGTAAAAAATACCCCCTTTAAGGAAAGATGGCTATACGGAAATGGTTGGGAATGCTTTCAGAAAATAAAAACTATATTTTTATAGTGCTATAGTGGATCTATAAAACCTCAAATCATCTAGCTAAAATATAAAAGTTATGACGATTTTTCGAAAATAAGCTATTTTGACCATTTTCAAAATAAAAAAGTTTTGAGCAAATCTTGTTTTTATGATTAATCACGTTATTTTGTAAATATAAGCAAAAAACCGCATTCGAATAAATAAAAACCTTGAAAAATTAGGCTTTTTTCAAAAAATCTGCTTTCTTGACATATGTAGAAAAATGGGTCAAAAATCCAATAAAATTGCCCCTTCTGACAAAAATTTTTATTTAATGCAACTGGTACCCTAGTACAGTAAACGCTCGATAAGCGGGCATCCCTTTAAGCGCCCCCCTCAAAAATTCGATAAGCGGCCCCCTTCGAAAATTCGATAAACGCCCCCCCCCCCTCTAGGGTGGCCCGCTTATCGAGCGTTTACTGTACCAACTAGAAAATTGACCATGTACACTCATTTTAGTGTTAGGCCCTGTACGGTCTCTCTAGAAGAGTCGGCCATCCCTAGACATAACGAAGTTCAAGAAATTGGTGTGGTCGAATGACGTCACTATTTCAAAATCCTATTTCGTAATTAGGGCAGAGTTTCACTGTTCTAAACGAGTATATAAAGGTTTGACTCACTAAGTCGAGGTCGTCGATTGCATTATGCTCCGTAGTTAGGGTTTATTATTGTTACCTTTCGCACATTGTAGAACTCAAAATCAGCACAATTTAATGTTATTTAGGGTAAAAGTCCAAGTTATGAAGGCATGCAGTGATGTAGCCAGACCCACATGAATAGAGGGGAAACCACCAAAAATCATAAGGGGCCCTTATGTAATTTTTGACCGATCAGCCGGCAAAAACATAAATTTTTCCAGATTTGGGGTATCCACCCGGGTCCTCGATCCCTAGCTACGTTACTAGAGACATGGGAAATATGTGTGGCCATAAGAGGTCATAGAAAGTACAACAGGATCAAATAAAAGCATAAATACTTCAAAGCTATAAACTTTTCGCAACATAATCAAATACACAAATTTAACTTTTATTTATATAAAAAAACAAGAACAATATTTACATAACATAAAATGTAACATGTCAAAATTTTATTATACAATAAAACTTTCAAATATGACTCATATGACGTTCAAAAATCTCAAGAATCTGTTCATCTTCCGCAATATCCAATGGAGTTTTTTCTTCATTATCTGAAATTGTCGGGTCTGCATTGTTATCCAATAAAAGCTGAACCACTTCTGGATGGGCACATGAAGCGGCTGAAAAAAGAAAATATATATCAACAAAGAAAAAATGTTAGATATCTATTAGGCAAGCTTACATACCATAATGCAATGCTGTTTGGCCTTCGCTGTCACGTTCATTTACTCCGATGCCTTTTTCGATTAAGATCTGAACAATTGGATGAATGCCCATGTCTGAAGCCCAATGCAAAAGGGTCATCTAGAAATAAGAGAATGTAAAAAATGTCAATTATGAGCAGTGGTATAGCTGGGGGGGGGGGACAGTGGCGTAAAGAGGAGAGAGAGGGGTCCGTTCAGTGATGTAACCAGAAATTTCGTAAGGGGGCACATTACCATGGTCCCCCCAAGGTGATTTTTTTCGCAATTTAAAAAAATTGTTTGAGAAATGAGTGTTCTTAAGCTGAAAATGCCCAGAAAATGAAAAGTTTTGGTGAAAAAATAGCAGATTTTGGACATTTTTGTTGAAAAAATGGGAAAATTTGATCAATTTTTGTGAAAAATTTAATGGAGGGCATTAAGATTTTTGAAAAAAATTTTGGGCAAAAACATAGGGGGAAACATTGGGAAAAAATTTTCATTTTTAGAAAATATATTTGGCATTGCCAAATTGGCAGTTTATAACTAAAATAAACACAGTACCACATTATTATCCTTAATATGAATCAACTCGGGCTGCGCATCCAAAATCTCTTTAACCGATATTTCATCGCCTTCTTTGACCGCATTTAACAATTTTTCCTCATCTGAAGTTTCTTGATCAACATCTTCTGAGTTCTGGAAAATGATACATCAAACAAATAAGCACCAAAATCACAACCTCGCTGCTATTACCAGCTTTCATTCTACTCGGTCGTAATCCGAAGCCACCACTTGAACTTTGCAAACTATCATCTGCTTGGTCAGGAGTCCATCCAATATTTAATTCAACAATTTTTCCGATGTACTGGCTCATAGCTTCAGCACGATACACGCCGTCTAGTTTATGCCAAGCATCAAACTTTTTCCTTCCTTTCATATCAAATATTCCAGGTCGATCATCTGGATCTAAAAACGAGACTTTATATAAATCTTTTATTCAGGAGTCTGCTGATTTTTCAGAAAAGTGCTGATTTTGAGATGTCAAATCTAATTTTTCAGTGTCAAATCTGATTTTTGAGATGCAAAATTTTGTCAAATTTATAAGAAATATAATGGAAGATTAGTAGCATTTTCTGATTTTTGAAGTCAGATTTTCTGATTTTGAACAAATGTTCTTGGCATCTCTGCTCTTATTGATCCCTTACTTGCTGACCCACAAGTAGCTTGTTTATATCTGGCGTATAAGTAAAGCAGATTCTCTTGTGAAACTTTTGAAACTGCATTCTGTAGAAAGTTTGCGGCTGAATGAAAATTTTTCTCCAGTTGCCTGTCTTCTACTCGTTCACCAATTTCCAATCCAAATTCATCATACTGCTTAGAAGATGAAGAGATTGGTTCATTTTGTTTAGAGGCTAATAATCGGCCAAAATGATATAAAAACATCAGAAATTCAACTGAAAAAATATTTTAAAAAATACAACTGTAAAGCTATCTAGGGCTGTAACATGTATCAAATTTTTTCATTTTATTTTCGATAAAATTTCTCTTTCCTTAATTTCCAATTTGTTTTCGTTACTCTTTCACCAATTCCAAGTTATATTAAAAATAATTCCAAAAAACCGTTTTTATAATGTCGTTTAAACAAAAACGTTACATTCATAGTGCTAACTAGTTTCAAGAAAAACAAAGCGAATAAATAAATGATGTAAACATTTTTCAAAGATAAACTCGCAAAAATTTTTAATTTATTAGAGTTGGGCGAAATAAAAATGAATCGGCTCGGTTCGGCTCTAACCGATGAAAAATTCCGAACCGATTTTAAAAACTAAATACAAGATGCTTGGAGCTACTTCGGCTTTTATACCCCCATTAAACGTGGTCTAAAATCGAAAAATTTTATTTTTCGAAAATTTTTTCAATAATTTCTGAGCATTTCCAGCTTAAAAGCATTTCTAAAAAATTCGCCGTCGGCGCTGGTTTTTGCGTTAAATCAAAGATTAAAAAAATTTTTTTGTCAAAAATCGAAATTTTTTTGCGTTTTCAGGTTAAAAATAGGTGTTTTCAACAACAAAACTTCCCCTACTGTCTGTGCAAAAAAAGGGGAATTAATTGAGATGATTTTTTTAAACTCGAAAAATTGCCTTAGTCCTTCTTATGTTTTCCCAAATTTTCGAAAATATAAGGAGAATCAAGGTAAAAAAATTTGTTTGAAAAGGTTCCCCTCCCATTCTTGGAAGGCTGGCTACGCCACTTATTATTTAAAAGAACCGATTTAAAAAACCTATCGATTCGGGTAAAATCAGCAGTTCGCCCCTCTATTATAATCAAAACAAAAAACAAAATCAACGAGAGTCAACAAACATGAAAAACATAATTTAAAAAAATCAATATATCACGATTGCTCATTTTTCTTCAACTGTTCAACAGCTTCCTTTTCAGGTTTCTTTCCGACAATTTCTTCCCACTTTTGCGGAGTAAAAGTGCTTATCGTAACAGCATGAATTGATTCCATAGCTTCTTTAATCGCGCCTTGAACAAGTCTAAAAATGCTGACTTACAAGGAAGGGTCCCGAACCGTTGGTCGCTTTTCAAAAACTACCTATGCCATATAGAAGAATAGAGGACCCCAAATTCATTTCATAAGTGAAGCACTAAAGGCAAAATTTTGAAGCGCTCTAAAACTGTCAAATCAAAACTATTGGGACATAATTCCTTCACTTTTGAAATGAAGTTGGGAGTCCTCTACAATATGGCATAGGTAGTTTTTGAAAAGCGATCGAACAGTTCAGGACCCTCCCTTGTTAGATCATTAAATCTCATTTTATGAACACAAAGTTTTGAACCTTCAAACTTTTATGCTATTCCTCTTATAAATTATAGCACTAACCTGTGGCAAGCCAACGAATTTTTTCCATCAAATTTGTCTGAGACCACAGTGATTTTAAACTTGGAACCACAACCATCTGATAAATCCTCTACTTCAACATGATCTGGATGCAAATGATTTTGAATTTTCTCTGCAATGTCTGTATCAGAATACATGTTGCGATTAGATATCTTAAAATTTATTTTTTGGCACTTATTCATAATGCTCCCTGTGTTCCACATCTTATTCGAAATGTACCTGTGGAGATCGTTTTTATAATAGTAAAAAAATTATCTCGTTACTATATATTTTTGTGCCTTTGTGAAAATCTTATGCATGACTGAAATTCGCATATTAAAGGGGGTCCAAAAAGGGCAAGGTAAACAATTTTTTTAACAATTGACCCTCTAGGGGTAATTTTATGTGGGGAATCGATTGCGCGTACTCTCGAATCTTGAAAATGCTTCTTTGACCATGAATCAGGAGTGCGCGCAATCGATTCCCCGCCTAGAAAAACCTAAGAATCGACAGTTTTCTCATAAAAATAAGAAAATGTTTGATTTTCGCTTCAATACACCGATTCCTTCTCTGAATCAAGGTCAAGGAAGCGTTTCCAAGGTTCGAATGTGCGCGCAATCGATTTCCCACATAAAATTACCTCCTAGAGATTCATTTGTTAAAAAAAGTTCTACTCAGTCCCCTTTTAACTTTACATCAGAGGGCATTCCGAATAAGGTGCTAATGACACTATTCGGAATGCACCCGTGGAGATATAAAAAAAAACACAAAAATGGGCTAAATTATCAAAATTCATACCGAAATTTTTTAAGTTAATTTTTATCAAAAATTCCAATTTTATGGCATGAATTTTTTTATACATGCATGAGGCATGAAAATTTTTTGTGATATTCGCACATTTTTTGTGTCCTTTCTTTTTTGATCTCCACGGAGAAGGGCATTCCGAATAAGTACCCATTGTTTAAACAATAAAAAGAGAATTATAATCTTTAAATAATTTATATCAAATATTTGAAAACGGTTCAAATATTAACAAAAAAGAACATATTTGCAATTTTTAAAGTGAAAATATGTATACAGACCGCCATATTTTAAAAAAATGACCTCAAAAAATGGGTTACAGGTAACCCTCTAAATTTGTTGCTAAAATAGTATCTTCAGTGTCTCTCTACAAGAATAACAAATTTTTTATGAAAAGCTACAAATTTTGAGTACATTTGACCCTTGCAAAATACTTTTTCTATTAAAACAGTAAAAAATAGCAGTAAAATTGAAAAATCTCAAAAACTATCTAGGGTGCAATAAGGTGCATTATGTACATGTTACGAGAAAATCTGTTTTTAAGACAAATCTGATTTTCCCGAAAAATCTGATCAGTTCCCGGGAAACCAGATTTTCCCGGGGAAACTGATCAGTTCAGATTTTCCCGTAAATTACACATATTCTACATGTTATTCTCGACATTTTTGTAAAAATTTTTCACGTGGCGGTCTCTAGTTATGTAATGTTTTTTTCTTCAAAAATTAATAAATTTTTAGATCACAAAATTTTTTGTAATTATAAATTGATGAAAAAAGTTGAAAGAATAAAATACCAAAACTTAAATTTTCAGGTACTCTTTTTGGTGCTCAAATGTACTTCAAGTAGAATTGAAAAACTATTCGAAACTTGTTTAAAACTCCTCATGATAAAAATTTTTCGGCATTAGGACTTTCCTTACGAACTTTCCTGAGGGTCGCCATAGTTTCATCCGGATTGCTGAAACCATTAGCGTAGCCAGATTCAATTTCAGAGGGGGGGGGGAGAGTGGAAATCAATTTTTTGTTTTTTAGTCGCCAGGCCAAAATTTTTTGAAAAATGATCGTTTTTAAGCTGAAAATGGCGATTTTTGGTGAAAAATGCTAAATTTTGGTTATTTTTGTTGAAAATTTGGACAATTTTTGAAAAAAGGGAAAATTTTGGTCATTTGTGGTGAAAAACCATAATGGGAGACCATGATTTTTGAAAAAATTTTAAAATTTTGAGCAAAAGTTTGTCGGTGATGACTAATTCAAATTTCAAAATCATAAGGAGAACAATTAGGACAATTTTTTCAATTTCGGGAGGGGGGCCGTCCCCTAAATACGCTACTGGCTGAAACAGCTGTTACGTTCACCCAATTTGTCGTTTACGACTCGTCTAATTTCATCCAACAGAATCCAGTTTGAGAAAAAGTCCAAAAATTCCCCCAAATTTGGATCAAAATTACGACGCTGAAGACAAGTAATGAAAGTCCGAGAAGGAAAAGCTCTATAAGTAAAGACCGTAACGCTAATAGTAAGAAAAAGCCTAATTTTCCGGGAAAAAACACGAACCGCCGTTGGTGTAATTATTGCAGTAGAAGGCAAATTTTTCGATGGACAAATGCACTTCATAATCCGAGCGAACATTTACAGAGAAAAGCTAAAATTCAAATGTAAAAATGATGAAGGAAATATAAATTTTTTAATACAAACTATTAAAAAACAAAAAGGGCCTGGCTAGACTTTTCGTTAGGCAGGATTTATACTTCCGTCGCGACGGAAGTATAAATCCTGCCTTACGCGATCTTTCTACACTTCATCAAAATGCTTCAGGTGGGAATCGAACCTGAGCCTTCTGCATAGGAAGCGAGAGCAAAACACTGAGCCAAGCAGCCTATTTATGAGGAGTTTTTAAAAATTGAATAAGAACTAAGCTACCAAACTTCAAACTACTGCAACTTTTTATGGCAGTGACCATTTATCGAGATTAGTTGAATTTTTCACTTTTGAACATACTTCCGATGCTAATAACTTTTTATGGCTTCAATCATTTTTTAAGTTCGACGGCTCAAACAATTGTTGGCAGACTAGAAAACAAACAAAGATACAGAGCGATTTTTCGTTTTGATTTCGGAAAATGAGGTTTTTTCTGTCAAAAGCTGTAAAAATTTAGCATTTTTTATGTTTTTGAGCTTAAAAAATTTTTCTTAGGTTTTTCTATGTGGGGAATCGATTGCGCGCACTCCCGAAGCATGGGGGTGTGCAAGTTAGGGCCATTTGGACTAAGAAAATTTTTTTTCGTAACACATGTTGAAATAGTGATTTCTCGGGACAACGTTGTAACAACTTTTCTAGCTGCTCAAACTCGACTAGTACAAATTTTGGCTTATTATGTTCTTCAATTTCTTGCTCATTTTCTTCGATCTCCATATCAACTTCCATTGTTTATAATGGCAAATCTAAAAAAATATAAGAATCGACGGTTTTCTCATAAAAATCCGAAAATGTTTGATTTTCGCTTCAATACACACCGATTCCTCCCCTGAATCAGGGTCAAGGAAGCGTTTTCAAGGTTCGGGAGTGCGCGCAATCGATTCCTCGCATAAAATTACCCCTAAAGGGTCACTTGTTAAAAATTTTTTTTAAATTTTCTACTCGACCCTACTTTGGACCCCACTTTTCACGAAGTGACCTCAAACCTGACCCCCTCCCTCATCATAGCTGGCCAAAAGCCGCATTATAAAAGTCGAACAATTTTTGCCATTTGGCCTTCATGTTTCTCATATAAAAAGAGATTAAAAAATCACTATTTCAACATGTGTTACGAAAAAAAATTTTCTTAGTCCAAATGGCCCTAAATTGCACACCCCCTTTAATAACTTTGGTTATTTAAAGTGTTTTGTCACAATTCTTTTTTTAAAAGATAGATCAGGCATTGGAGAAAAAAGTGACGTATGATTAGGGACGGCCAGGGGTCTATGGAGACCCTGTACGCCAAAAACCGTCCACCCATCATTTTTCGAGTTTTGGGGGGAAATTCAAGCTTATAACGGGGACTAATTACTGAGTCAGAAGTTTTTGCCCATATCATATGTTTTCATGGTTTTTTGGCACGATCTTTGTACATATCTCAAAAACGGTCATTTTGTAAAAAATCGAATTTTTTTCATAGCAATTTAAGTTTTTATGAATTCTTTTGATATTATTTAGTTGAAATAATTGTTGCAGCATCTTTTTATGCAAAAATTTTTAATCTATGACTTATCATGTACGAGTATGGCACTTTTTTCAAAAATAGCAAATATGGGGGTCTTCAGACAAAGTGCCATAACTTCTTTATATGGGGGGCCCCTTTTATGCCCTTTTAAGGGATTATAAAGTAGACCTAGACCTACAATAATACGCATCTAGAAAATTCTAGATGTGGTGGGAACCCGTGGGAAATGGATTTCAATATTTTTCACAGTTTTTTTGCATTTTCTGGGATATAGAGAGTCAGGGAAATTTTTTTATTGCCCAATTTCATCGGGAATCGCTTCCCCGCTCGGAAAAACCCCCAATATAAAGTAAACAGACGTTTTCGCGCTAATTTGGGGGAGATAGAGCGATTTTTCCCCCCAGGGGACCCCTTCCCGGCCTTCCGGACCCCCACAAATAGCCACCACCATATAAGTGAATTCCAGTGTTCAAAATTAAAAAATTCCTTCAGATTCGAGTTCCCCATGTCGAAAAACACCCGATTACAAAAAAATAAGCCGATTTGGAGCACTTTTTGAAAAATCGATTTTCCCCTCATGACCCCCCAGCCTTGGGGTTTAAGGGAAAAATTGAATAAAAATTGTCAGGATAGCATTTTCACGCTTTGGGAATACGCGCAATCGATTCTCCGCATAAAATTACCTATATGCATACGGAATTAATTAGTTTTGAGCCATTTCTGGCGAGATTTTTGAGTTAGAATAAAAAAGGACGCTTTTTCCTTATGTTTCTACGTACATTTCATGCATTATTCTTAGGCTATTTTTTCATAGGAAAATTCGTTTTTGATGCGGTTTTTTTTCATAAAAAGGTTTTTAATAGCCTAGAATTCAATTTTGAAACATTTTTGGGGTGGTTTTCTAACAAATTTGCCGAGTTCCAAAAGGGGGTGGCCGTCCCTAGTCTATTCCTTCAAATAAATATTACTTGCTCGATTCCTTTCGAATAATGAAAAGTTGCAAAATAACCGAGCTTGATACTCAATACTTGTGCTTAAACACCCGTATTTTTGCCATTTTTCTCTAATTTTTCAAAAACTTTTATACAATACTGCCCCTGATATGGGGTTTTCTATGGAGGAATCATTGCCGAAAACAATTTCCTCATGTTGTCAGAGCCAAAAAAGTGACAAAAATCACTCAAAAAATGCAAATTTTCCATGATACAGTCCATTAGGGTTAAAATAGCGTTTTTAGCCTATATCAATTTTTCATGGAACCAAAATTGAAACGGATTGCGCCAATATAAGTTCATTTGCAATCGAGAAATTGATTGCCGTAGTTATTTCCAGGAATTAAAATTATCCTTATGGAGTTTTGTTCGAAAAAGTACAAAAAATGGTATTTTGGGGCAAAGATTGCTCTTGTGCGCTTATGTGCGCTTCTCGGAAATTCTAATTTTGGGTTCATTTTGAAGATCTAATGATACTCTTTTAATTCTAAAATGACGTAAAATGACACTTTTATATTTCCTGAAATATGGTAGTTTGACTGAAAACCATCAACATGGCACTTTTTGAAAAAAAATCGCAAACTTTTAATATAAGTTAGTTATAATAAAAATAATGATTGGGAAATGTTGGCACAATCATTTTCTTATTAATAACAGCAAAAAACCGCATCAAACAACACAAAAAAATAGAATTTTTACGATAAAATTGAAAAAATGACCTTTTTGAGGTATACTGATTCATAGAGGAAAAAATCTATGAAGAAAGTCGATTCAGCAAAAAAGCTTTGCGGATATTAAATCTCCAATATCAAATCTACAATTCCCTGTAGTTAACTCAGAATTGACCATGTACGCACTTTTTGTCAAAAATCAGTACCAAAATTTTAAAGGCATTTGGACATCCCTACCCTAAAGAGTCACTTTTTAAAAAAATTCAAAAAAATTTCTACCCGGCCGTAAGTTGGACCCCCCTCTTTAATAAACATCTTTTGTTGAACTTTAGTTGCTTAAAATCGTTATTGTCGAAAAATGTTATTTATCTGAATCTGAACTTGTTATTGTGAATTTGCCGACGGTTTTGTCTAAATTTAAAAAAAACCTCTAAGCTCATTCCCCAAAAACCCTTAGCTAAGCACCCTCCCGAGAGGTGGGCTTAGTTAGGAGTTTGACTATNTAAATTTAAAAAAAAACCTCTAAGCTCATTCCCCAAAAACCCTTAGCTAAGCACCCTCCCGAGAGGTGGGCTTAGTTAGGAGTTTGACTATATTAGTATTTTTTTGTTGAAAGAAAAACGCGAAAAAATTCAATTTTTCCATTTTGAAACATTTTTATTTTTGCTAAAAAACAAATTTCTAGTAAAAATGGCAAAATTACTGGCGCTGCGTATGCGCGGCATTCGAAGCATTGGTGATGAAGAACATGTAATTGACTTTTTGGATCCTCTAACAATTATTCAGGGTCCTAATGGTACAGGAAAAACTGTAAGCACTTTATTTGTATTGAATTTTTAAATTTGCCACCTTTTTTAGACAACAATTGAAGCGTTAAACTATATAACAACTGGTGCTTTACCAACTGGAAAACTTGCGACTTTTATCCACAATAACAAGGTGGGTCATTTTTGGTACTCAAAAATGACTCATTTTGTTCAATTTTTTAGTTGGCTAATAAAAATCGCGTGGATGCCCTAATTCAGATGAAGTTTATTTCTTGTGATGGTCGTGAAGTGACTGCAACTAAACGCATGGCTTCTGTTATTAAAGGGGTTAGAATAGTGAAATTTTGACTCTTTAAGAATAGAAGTTCCTAGACCGACGCGCCTCCGGTGGCCGGGGGCGGGCCTCTCCCCGAAATCCGCAAAATGAAAATGTTTTCCTTGTCTCCCTTTTGATTTTTCACCAAAATTTACATTTTTCATCATTTTAGTATTAAAAGACTCGTA
Organism: Acrobeloides nanus; assembly: GCA_900406225.1. Taxonomy (NCBI): domain Eukaryota; kingdom Metazoa; phylum Nematoda; class Chromadorea; order Rhabditida; family Cephalobidae; genus Acrobeloides; species Acrobeloides nanus. The sequence continues at coordinate 49,132 of OZJO01001162.1, read as the reverse complement.
AAAGTCGAATTTTTTCCGATAGAAGCTTTTTTAAAACGCGTACAAAAAACCGATTAATATCAAGAATTTAACACAAAAAAATTTCGAAAAAAAGTATGAGGTGAGGAACAAGTTGATTTTTCAATTTTTTGGGGAAATGTGCAGAAAAAATCATAAGGGGACAGTGGCGTACCCATGAGGGCAGGCACCTCGGAATTGAATAAATGAAATTTTTTTGCCCTTAACAATTGAAGAATACGTATTTTTACCCATATATACGTATACTATAATATGTATTTTGTAATTTTTAAGGGTCAAACAAAGGTTTCCACGTTTTGGGAATGCGCGCAATCGCTTTTTGCATAAAATTACCCCTAAATATGTCATTTTTTAAAAATTTTAGAAAAATTTTTTATACCTTTATGTGGGGGAGGGTGTCTATTAGACTCCATAGATGATTTTTCCCAGAGTTGCGACATATTTTTTGGACTAGGACAATTTTGAGTTGATTCTCCCCAATCCCTTAAAAAAAGCTAGTTCAGGAAAAAAGTTAGCCCCGAACAGACGCACATTTCTATACTTTTTCAAGAATAAATTTTAGGCTAAGTCGACAAACAAATCCGACGAGTATACGATTTTGATCAAAGATAAATTTGGAAATGAGACGAGTTTATCTTCTAAAGTTACCGATTTTAATAAAGAGGTGGTTTTTGAGGATTTTTTATTGGGATAATTTTTTAAGATGGTCAACTTTCTTGGTGTTCCAAAGGCGATTTTGGATAATGTGATTTTTTGCCACCAGGAAGAATCAAATTGGTATTTTTTGTTTAATGAAAAATCGTTTTTTGAATCCAAAAATTAGGTGACTGAAATATTTGAAGTAAAAAAAATTATATAAAAACATCGGTTTAAAAATAAACAACTTAAAAATCCGGGAACTCGCTTGGGTTCCTTGACTTTCGGGCAAATGATGCGATTTTTGATGTCACTCGCTATGTAAAAGCTATCGATTATGTTAAGAAAATGATCAAAGAATTGGTATTTTTGAGCTACTACACAATAGGAGTGGCAGGGGGCCACTCACGTGAAAAAATTTTCAAAATTTTTTCTGAAAATGACCCTTCTAAGGGTAAAAACATGCGAGAATTTGACATTTTCGAAGCAAAAAAAACGCTTCCCCGAGTCGCAAAAAATGCAATTTTTGCAACTTTTCGCTTCAATACACAGGCCTTCCATTTCCAGAAAAATTTTTGAAAATTTTTTCACGTAGTTGGCCGGCTCTCCTATTGTGTAGTAGCTCCAGTATTTTTTCATTTTTTGTGCCCTGTTAACGAATATTTTAGGAAACCGAAATACGATCAATCGATGCCGAGCTTCCATATTTAAAAGGCTATATTCAGGATAAAATAAATGTATGTGTGAAAAAAATTTTAACCCTTGAAATAATTTTTGTAACATTTGTTTTGCTTGTAAAATTTTTATGCTTCGAAAATTTTTTTAAACTCAATTTTTGAAGGAAAAGCAAAAATTGGAGCACTATTTGGACAAGATTGAAGAGAATCGGAAGAAAATTGAAGAAAATAATAAGTCAAGCGAAGATATGCAAGTTCAATTGGAGTTGGTTAGGAATAAGTTGGCAGATTTCGAACAAGTTCAAATCAAACTGGGTTAGTTTAATACTAGTTTCTGAGTGAAATTATCCTCTATGATCGATTTTTTTTAATCAAATTTTGAGCGAAAAATCAATTTTGATCTCTAAATTTAGTTCGAAAATTGATTTTTTTAACTCAATTTTGAGCTTAAAAATTGACTTTGAATTTAATTTTGAGTTCAAAATCGATTTTTTTCCTACAAATTCGATTTTTAAAGTGTTGTAAAAATTTGCTCGTTTTTAGCCGGTCTAAAACCCCAGGTCCAAATGTACCGTGAGCAAAAGCGAAGTTTGAACGTTCCCGACTTTCCCGGAACCGAAGATGATATTCGAGTTGAAATTTCCAAGGTCCATTTTTCCATTTATTTTGTCAACAAGGAAATTTTTTAGCTGCTCAACTCCCAGGATTTCAACAATGCCGAAACTGAGCGACAAACTATTGAGAAAGAAGTTGTAAAAGTTGATAGCGAACTATTGGAGACGTCTAAAAAAATCCGTGAGCACCAAAATGATCTGAATCAAGCATCGGCAGATGATATAGTAATATTTTATGTTTAAAAAAGTGAAAAGTTCAGTGAGCATAGGCCTAATGGCTTTCATGTTATAGATGCGGGTTCGATCCCCGCCAGGGTCAAAAATCTTATTTTAGAGAATTATAACAAATGGTAAACGCAGAATTACGTGAAAATTATTTGCCTTTCACTAGTTTAAAAAAATTCCACGCCGTTGGTCTCAGGTTCAATTCCCGCCGTAGTCGAATTGTTTTTGTATCATTTGATAAGACGTTATTTTTTCAAAATAACGTCAAAATTCGTTTTTGCCGTATAGAAACCCCCTCCCAATTTTGAACAAAAAATCAATTTTTGATCTCTATACATTTTCAATACACCCCTAATTACGACCTTGGCCATATTTCATGTTATTCCATTTGTAGCGCCGAAAAGATCTGGTGAAGGAAAGATCGGATTTGTCTAAGCAGGTCAATTTAAAATATGGAATTATTCCGGATGCGGATCTTAATACGGTATTACTGAAGAAAAAGAGTGTTATGGACGTGGAACTTGTTGACTTTCGGGTAAGAGACATCATTTTATGGACTCGAGATTTTTGGATATTCAAGTACAGGGTGAGCCAAAAAAGCCAGATTTTTGAAAAATTTTCAAAAAAGGTTTATCTTTATGCGAGAAATTGATTGCGTGCAAAAAATTTTTTTCAAAAATCCGGTTTTTTTGGCTCACCCTGTATAAAAAAATAGAAAATTAAGTTTTATGCATATAAAAAAATCGTATTCATGTATTTTTAGAAAAAATTTTTGTCTCATTTTTTATTTTCATAATTTTCAACACAATAACATGATTTTTAGTTTTTTTTAATTTTTAGAAATCTGTCCAAAAAGAACAAGAAGAGATCACAAATGTTGTCAATCAGGCTCGCGAAATCATCGCCACCCAAAAAAGTATGGAAACTATGAAAAAATCGGAGCTGAGCCGACTCGCACCCGCCATCGCGAAATTGGAATTTGAACTATCGAAAGCGGAGACCGAAGACTCAGCACCCGCCATTTCACAAGACAGTGTCCCGTTGGAAGACCCACCTGTGAATTTTCCCATGGGAGTCCGTCGTAAAGAAGACTACACGAATGGATATGCGGATGGGTACAAATCTGGTTATATTACCGGTTATTCTCGCGGTTATGCGGATGGTAGAGTGCTTCAGATGACCACATTAAGGAAGAACTTGGAAGAGAAGAAGGCGCAAAAAGCCAGTTTATTGAAGGAGGTTGAAGAGATTCGCCACACGCTGCCGCAACATCAAGCCGAGTTGGAAGAAAATGAGCAGAAACGGGCCAAACTGAATCAAGAGGCTAGAAGTGAAGAGCAAAGGAAGACGATTGAAATTAATGAGTTGAACGAATTCATGTAGGCTTTTTTTGCTGCTACAGGGTGAACCAAAAAAAACTTTTGTTTACAACCTAGCGGATGAAGTGGTCAATATCGATATGAAGTGCTTGAAGCTGAGCGAAAAGCTGGATCGTTGCCAAACACAAGGAACTTTTGCATGTTTTTGGCGAAAAATTTTCTAAAATTTCCCTTTTTTTCACCAAATTTCCCTTTTTTCAAAAAAAGGGAAATTTGGTTGTCGTTTTTGATTTTTCACCAAAAACGACAAAAGTTTTTATTTTTTCATCAAAAAGACAATGACTTTTTATTTTTTTTAAACAAAAAATGTAATTTTTCAGATCATTTTCTGCTTTAAACGAGCATTTTCTAAAAAATTTTTTGGCACTGATTTTTTTCTGTTTTTAGTAAAAATAAATTTTTTCGCTAAATATTGAAAAAAAATCACTTTGCCCCTCCCTCGTCGGCTTTGTTATCATTACCGATTGATTCGAACGGTACTTGCACATCACTGGGCGAAATCCCCCCAAAAACGTTATTTTTTCAATGTAATTTTTCGGAAATTCCTATTTTTTCCATTTTCTTCAGGAAATTTTCGATTTCGGGATGTGGGACCGCTCCCCTAATACATCACTGCTTATAAGGGTTTTCTATGCTTATAAAAAATTTTCAACAACTACATGTGATTTTTAGAAAGCAGCTATTACAATTCGACTCCAAGCTAGGCAACTTGAAAGACAATTTTGACCTAATCGATTCTTTAAAAAGAAAAATTGAACAATTGAATGAAAGTATGCAAACGTTGCAAAATAAAAAGGCTATGTTGGAACGTCGTATGACCAGTATTTCTTCTAAGGTAGGAATTTTCCTACTATTTATTTATTAGCGTCATGTTCTAGCAACACGAGAAACGTGTGCTCGAGGACCAGTTGAAGAAAATGGAAATAACCCAACAGCTCGCAGTCTTAGAACCCGAGCTGGCAAAAATTAGCGCTCAATTCCAGTCGTGCGAAGATCTCAAGAAAAAGGAGCAATCTTTGAACAAACAGTGCCTAGATTTGGAGCATGCTGTGCATCGAATGTCCGGCGAGCAAGGAGAGCTCAGCAAGCGAGTGGATGAAATTAGACGAAAATTAAGCGAGGCCAGATACCGAGATGCCCAGAAGGCGTATCGAGATAAATTTATTGAGAAAGTCTGTCGCATGAAGAGTATTGATGTATGCTTTTTTATATGATACTTATTTTTTTTTTAAATTTCCAATTTTTAGGGCAAAATATTTTTTGACTCAAATTGAGTCTAAAAATTGAATGAGAAATTCGATTTTTAGATCCAAAATTCAGTCAAAAAATCGATTTTAGATCCATAATTCGGTCCAAAAAATCGATTTTTAAACTCAAAATTAGGTCCAAACAATCGATTTTTACATAAAATTCGTTGTTTTTACTGAAAATCTGAGTTTTAAAATAATTCAAGATTCGTTTAAAACAGAAAAAATGGTACAAAAATCGATTTTGATCATTTTTCATTTTAATTTTTACACCCTAAATTTTAAGGACCTGAATAAATATTGGAAAATTGTCGACGACATGATAATCGAGTTCCACCGCACAAAAATGGAGCAAATCAACTACATTTTACAAGATTTATGGGCCAAAGTCTACCAAGGCAACGATATTGAAACCATTAAAATCAAGTATTTGGAATTTTTAAGAAAAAAATGATATCTACCTCAAAAATTTGGACATAAAAAATTATATCCCCCATGTTTTCAGATCCGAAGCCGTTGGTAAAGACGAGAAAAAGAAGTCTTATGATTATAGTGTCGTGATGACTATCGATCAAGTTGATATTGACATGCGCGACCGTTGTAGCGCCGGACAAAAAGTGTTGGCTTCAATTTTGATTCGTATTGCACTAGCCGAAGTTTTTGGTGGCCATTGTCCGATTCTAGCCTTGGACGAGCCCACTACGAATTTGGATAGTGAAAAGGTGTGCAAAAATTTTAGGCCAAATCAAAAATCGATTTTTGAACTTTTCTGGGTTGATAAAAAATTCACTTTTCACTATATTCTATCTATAGAGTATAAAAAGTGAAGTCTGAGAACTTTTGGATCAACCCCCAAATAAAAATGGGTACAAATTTGGAGCACAAAAATTTTCTATTTTTCAGATTGACAATATTGCCATCACCTTGAAACGCCTGATTGCCCACAGCTCATCTTCGATCTCGTCGTTCCGAAGCAACGGCAACAGCAGCAACTCAAACCAACCAAACCGCAGGAATCTCCAATTGATTGTGATCACCCACGACCAACGCCTAGTAGATCACTTGTATTTGGCTTGCCGACCCGAGTACACTTACGGCCTGTCCAAAGATGAAACGGGTGTCTCCCATATCAGAATACATCAGCGACTCATGGACAGCCAAGCCCTTTACAATGCTTGATAATTGTTGTAAATATTCATTGTTGACATTTTAATCTTATAAATGTACCCGGTGTTTGTTTGTTAATTTTAAATAAATTTTATGCTAATATTTGAACCTTTATGCAGAATTTTGTCCCAATTTTACAAATTTTAGATTAACTAATAGATAAAAAATATTATCATTCATTAAACAACATTACAATAAAAATATACCACAAAATAATTACACAAATATAGGTTATCATTGACTTGTCTGTTGATTCTTTGGCCTATAACCATGTTTCGCAATGTAGTTAAACAGGATTTCCTTGCTAACCGGATACTGTATCCCACGGCATACCGAGACGGCAGTACTGTAGGCATTTGGAGTACTCTTGTCCGTTCTCTCCCGGAGAAATTGCCACTTGCCATTCTGAAAATTGGCTATGGGATTAGTGAAAGTAAAGCTAATTCCCTACAATATATTGGCATTCGATGATTTTTCCGTTGTATCTCTGGAGTTCCTTGGTAGCCCGCATCGAGGCAAATGGGTCGGTGTGGCCGAGCACGAACAAGTGGCCTTCATAGTAGGGAAGTTCCCCGACTCGTTCGATACGGCGGATTTGTAGCTTGAAATCAATCGTGCACAAATCTGGGGGTTTCCATTTGAGGAGTTGGTTGAATCGGCCTGGTGTGTAGGGCTAAAAAAATTTTTTAAATCAATTCAAAATCAATTTTGGCTTCAAGTTTAGCGATTCAATTTGAACTCAACAAATTAGTCTATTTTTAAGTTCAAGATTCAATGTGGAAATCTTGACAAATTTCCTCAAAATTTGCATTTTTTCCTGCCAACAAATACCTTGTTAACTGGCTGAAAGATCAACCCATCTACTTCATGTTTCAAATTTTGCGTGAATTTCGGCTCCATCAATTTGTAGGCAACATGTAGCTCCCAGAAATCCTTTCTTCTTATTCGAATCGGCTCTTTATTTTTGTTCAATAGCCCTTCAGATTCGGCCTTCAATCTGGGCGTAATCAAGCACTTGTTAATCAAGTGAAAACGGTCGCGAAAATTTCGTTTGCCCACATTTTCGCCCTAAAAAGAAATTTACACGAAAAAAATTTTAACTTCACAGTAGCGTAGCTAGGGGGGGAGGACCTTTCGATTTTTGAGGGAAAAAATTCGATTTTGAGCAAAAATAATAACCTCATAAATAATAATATCATAAATCAATAGCCGATACAACTTGACTTCTTTTCCTTCAATTTCTACATGCTCTATAATCATTTCAGAATCAATTAAAGTGTTCGTGACATGTCTCCTTTCTTTCTCGTGCGGGAAGCTCACATTCGGGATCAAGTAGCAGCTATTATCTCGATCAAAAGCGTAGACTTTTCCCTTATCTTCGATTAGTACTAGATATCTGAAAAATGAAAAAATGTATGGCAGTATAAAAATGAGTACCTAACTCCATCAGCTTTCCATGAAGTCATATACTCTTCTTCAGATAAATATTTCAGCGTGTTCTCTTCTGGGGAGCAAACCAATGAGACAGGTTGACTTCCAGGAAAGTGGTCATTTTTGAATCCGCACATTCCTTGGATCTAAAAATTTGAGTTAAAAAAATTGAATTTTGGGCTCAAACATAAATTATTTAGCCAAAAAATGGACTAAAAATCAATTTTGGCGTTAAAAATTAAGCAACAAACACACCTTGGACTTCAAAAATTTCGAATCTCTCACAAATTTCACACCTGGTACCAATCCATCCATAAATTGCGGTTCATTTGATTTTGTCGCTAAAAGTCAAATTTCAAAAGAAAAAAAACTCCAAGCTACGTGCAATCGTCGAAGTTCCGTTTTGTGAGCTAGGCATTTGTGGTATAGCAGCAGCGGCACTAGTCGTAGGAATATCAAGTTCTCGAATCGTGGTTGCTTCAGGCCCATTTTCCCAACCTGGTCTTCCTGGCGTCTAAAAATTAAGAAAATAAAATCATAAAAAATTGGAAAATTCGTCAAAAATTATAAAAATCATCAGATTGAAAAAAGTTAATGAGCACCTCCAAAATTAAATCTTCATCATCTCCATAACGTTCTTTCAAATCATCCAAATAGTCCTGCTTATAAATCCCGTATGGACGACACATTGCAAATTCCCTAACAGCAGCTTCAAGTGCCCAATCTTCTTCCAAGCACAGATAGGCAACAATGAGAAAACCCGTTCGGTTAAATCCATGCGTACAATGAATTCCCACAACTCCGTTTGGCTCTTTCTATAAATCAAAGACCAAAATTCAGGCACTAATACTTTTTTCACGTTTTTTGAATTTTTTCTCAAAGATTTAAAATTCGTCAAAAAGTGGAAAATTTGTCAAAATTGAAAAATTTTTTACGATTTTTTCAATTTTTGACAATTCTTGTCGCGGAATTTTGATGCCGCAGCAAGTATAAATCCCGCATAAGAGTGAAAAAATCAAAATGCAATTTTTGAGAAAAAATTTTAAAAAAAGTGTGCTTGAAAAAAGTAATAGTGCTAAAATTCACAAAATTTTCAACGACTAACTTCAAAATAAGCTTTGACAATTCGAACAAACTCCTGTACTTCCTCCTCAGATGGGGTCTGTTTGTGCCCAGCCAAAGCCAACTTCTTGTACGTACAATTATGCTTCTCCACCTAGAAGAAAAAGTAAATTTTCGAAGCCAACATCCCCAAAGAACCCTACATCATCTCGAGGATAATATCGCGATGTATTCGTTAAATCCAACCACAATCCGACTTTAGCACCTTTTTCAGTTCCAGCCAAGTCGTGATTGAAGACTTCTACTGGATGGAATTGGAATTTTTTCTCCATTGTTCCATCATAAAGTCCACATAAAGGAGTTTTAAAGGGAAGAAAATGTCGGCCAACAACCTAAATTTTCAATTTAGACCGCTCCTTTTAAAACAACAGGAGCAAGTTCTCCTGATTGTGCCGCCACTTAACGTTGACTAAACTCGGCAAAAATTTTTTATTTTCTTCCGGAAATTACCCATTTAAAAATCGATTGCGCGCACACTCCCGCAACCTGAAAACCGCAGGAAAATTCGATTTTCTCGAGAAATGAACATAAATATCCCTCCATGCATCCCTGCGTGGTCGTTTTTGGCAGGAAAATTAACAGAATTTTCCCGCCAAAATACGACCACGAGAGATGCCTGTGAACAATATAAAAAATCATTGCTTTCATACAACTTCACCGATATTTTGGTTGAAATTTTCAACATTTTCTGCGGTTTTCAGGTTGCGGGAGTGTGCGCAATCGATTTTCCGCATAAAATTACCCCTAAATGGGTAATTTCCAGAAGAAAATAAAAATTTTTTTGCATAAATCCCCCCCCCCCCTCAAGCTGAAAAGGCTTAGCCTAAGGCCTAAGCCTTTTTTCAGCTTGGGGGGGGATAGTGCATAAGTACGATTTTTTGCCGAGTTTAGTCAACGTTAAGTGGCGAAAACCAGGGGAACTTGCTCCAAACACCGTTTACCCTGCCCATTTTTGGACAATGCAGCCAGCGAGCTGGTGGCCCAAAACGCATTGCTACTTCTAATGTTGGACCATTAGCTAAAATTTTTGGATTGTTCGGAAAAAAGCAAACAAAAAAGCCTAACGTTTTTGTTTTTCTGAAGCTCCTTCATTGTTTTGAGCTTTACGCTTCCTAAAGTTTCCTCTATAGGACATCGATCTATTAAAAGTAGATTAAGAAATAGCAAAGAATAATCAAATAATATAGAAGTCGTGTCAAGAAAATAAGTTTCTGGCCTAAATTTTTATGGGTTAGTTGTAAAAAAGGGTGCAAAAAACACGAAATCAATGCGTACGTTAAATTGAAATGAAAATTTTAAAATCATTTAGAGTATAGTGATTTTCACTATACCCAAAATGTGGTACAAGAGGGGGGGGACAAAAGTCCTCGCGTAAGGGGCGGTATATCCTGGCCTAAGGGGCAAAAAGTCCTCGCTAAGGGGGCAAAAGTCCTGATATTGTCAAAAATACTGATAAGGTGTTTTCTCGTCCATAATTGTCGAGAAAACATATTTTTGAAATGTCAAGACTTTTGTTCCCTTGGCGAGGACTCCCCCCCCCCATACTGATTTTCACTACAGGGTGTTCCAAAAAACCGCCATTTGGTCATTTTTGGCAAAAAATTTTCTCCAAAATGACTCATTAGGGGTCTCCAAAATCACCCATTAGTTTTACGCGAGAAATCGATTGAACGCATCGAACACCCTTATAATGCCTCCCAAACCGTGAAATATCCTATTTTCAAGTAGGAATTCCTATCGAAAATAATTGAAAAATACGAAAATCGTATATTTCATGGTCTGGGAGGTGATTTTAAGGGTTTTCGATGCGCGAAATCGAATTTTCGCATAAAAATATCCCTAGTCTTTTTGGAGAAAAAATTTTTTTGGAAAAATTTTCGCTAAAAAATGACCAAATGACGGTTTTTTTTGGAGCACATTGTAATTTTAGATAAACTGGGGGACCGAGTGCTATCACGCTCGGAGAAGAGAGGAGATTTTCTGAAGTCTCCGAGCGCCCTGAACAAGATCTCCGCCATGATCCGATAGCTTCCAAGTGCTCCCAAACGCCTCCGAGTTCTTCCTTTAATGAAAAAAATTTTTACGAAAAAAGTTCGTTAAAATTTGAAAAAAATTTCAATTTGTAACGATTTTTCCAATTTTTGACGAATTCAATTTTTAATGAATTTTCACAACCCTTAAAAAAAGATTTTACGGCTAAACGCCGTAAAAAGTTTGGTACTTATTTAGTTACCTCCTCTGTGGGGTACTAGGGGGGGGGGGCAAAAGTTTCAGACCAGGTGGACAAAAGTTTCAGAATATCGAATCGGTGTTTTTTTAGCTTCTACTACTTTTTTAGGCATTAGATTTTTAGGCAACCGTTTTGGAAACATTTGAAATTCTGAAACTTTTGCCCCCCCCCCCTCCCCTAGTACCTCTATGGGTAATTTTAAGAGAAATCTTTTTAAAGTTTTTTTAGCATTATCCGGTCGAATTGGCGAACTCACTGTTCCGAAGGAAAATGCTGAAGCAGTTGTACCGAATCGAAATTTGGGCTACACAGAAGAGGTATTCTAAATAAGTAAAGGAGGGCAAAAGTTCTCGTCAAGGAAAAATTGATTGTTATAGCGCTATAACAATCAATTTTTTTCCTTGCGAGAACTCCTTACGCGAGGACTTTTGCCCCCCCCCTTGTATCAAAAGTTTAGTTTCTGCGCGCCGCGCAAAATTTTTTTCCATTTCTTTCATCACACATCTAAAAAAATGGCAATATTTTTCAAAACATTCTTCCAAATAAGAAGCTTTTTTGAGTTGTGCCAAAATTTTGGCGTTTTATATCAGCAAAACATATAAAAGACAGTGATAAATGTATAAGAGCAGAAAGCACTCAATTTCATAATGTCCTGTCTTTGAAAGCAGTCGGGAAGAATAAAATACCCGTAAAAAACACCACATCAAAAATTAAACTACTAGGTGCACAAATCTTGTTGTTATTTTTATCATCAATCAGTCCACTATAACATTATTTCGAACGTTCTTTGATTTTTGATAGCTGATGTTTGTGTTAACTTTTGTTTCTGTTTTCTTGAATGGCACTTATTCGAAATGCCCCTCCTCCCTGCGGAGAATCAATTTCACTAAAACTCGGTCAGGATGGCCCAAATCGCTCGAAATCGTGTTTTTCACCCACAAAAACATTCTAGAACTCAAAATCGGCTGAATTTTATGCTACCGGCAGGATTTTCATTTTTGACCAGGGGGCGAAAAGGTGCCATCGCCCAGGGTGGCATCACCCACTGGGTGATGATGGGTGATTGCACCCAAAATCACTCAATTGCGCTAAAAAGCTCAGGAAACCCGAGAAAATACAATTTTCTCGGGTTCCCTGAGAAAGTTCACTCACCCATCACCCCGTGGGTGAATTTTGTTGCTATCACCCATTTTTTCGCCCCCTGTTTTTAACCCAATATCCGTATACAATGGAGTCAAAAATGAAAATCCTGCCAGTAGCATTAAATTCAGCCTAGAGGGGGTTTGTGGGTGAAAAACACGATTCCGAGCGATTTGGGCGCCACCCCTAGCTCACCTGACTGAGTTTTAGTGAAATTGATTCTCCACAGGGGGCATTCCGAATAAGTGCCTATTGCATTTTGAGTTAGTCTAAATTTCTAAAAAATTTAGCCCAATGGCTGCACGGAGAAAAGAGGATCGTTTATCTCGATGGTATTTTGGTGGTTTGGCTTCNTTTTGAGTTAGTCTAAATTTCTAAAAAATTTAGCCCAATGGCTGCACGGAGAAAAGAGGATCGTTTATCTCGATGGTATTTTGGTGGTTTGGCTTCTGCCGGTGCAGCATGTTGTACTCATCCGTTGGATCTCCTCAAAGTCCATTTACAAACCCAACAAACTGGGAAGTTATCTCTGCCACAAATGAGTGTGAAAATTTGGAAATCTGATGGATTTTTCGGGTTCTATAATGGGCTTTCTGCTTCACTATTACGTCAATTAACTTATTCTACTACGCGGTTTGGAATATATGAAACGTTGAAGAAACAATTGCCTTCTGATAAATCGGTGCCATTCTATCAAAAGGTTGGTTGATGCCAAATTTTAGGGGGTAGATCTACAAGTAGACCTCCTCAATTTTGATCTTTTTATCCCTCTTACCTTCCTAAGGCTGCGTTCAAGCATGTCAAAAAAGTTGTCGAAAAGTTGTCCAAAAAGTTGTCGAAAAACAAAAAGGGTCGCGGGTTCGAACCCCGCTTGGAGCTTAATTTTTTGCACAAAAAAGTTGTGCAAAAAATTAAGCTCCAAGCGGGATTCGAACCCGCGACCCT
>OZJO01001162.1:15823-36201 GCA_900406225.1 Acrobeloides nanus | reverse complement strand
TTTTGCACAAAAAAGTTGTGCAAAAAATTAAGCTCCAAGCGGGATTCGAACCCGCGACCCTTTTGTTTTTCGACAACATTTTGACAACTTTTTTGACATGCTTGAACGCAGCCTAAATACAGCACTGCCCCATACTTGAATAGCCCCAATTTTTTCGTTGTAAATATACAATTTAGGTCTTTCTTGCCGGATTTTCTGGAGCCTGTGGAGGTTTTGTGGGAACACCCGGAGATTTGGTGAATGTGCGAATGCAAAACGATATTAAATTGCCGCCTGAGCAAAGACGCAACTATAAACATGCGTTGGACGGAGTTGTGAGGATTCTCAGAGAAGAAGGACTGAAGAGATTATTTGGTGGTGCATCAATGGCTACCGCTAGAGCTGTCCTGATGACTATTGGGCAACTTTCATTTTATGATCAAATCAAACAGATGGCTCTTGATTCAGGCAAAGGCGTTTTGTCGAAATTTTTTTTAAACTGCCCATTTTAGGTTACTTCAAGGACAACCTGGTCACCCATTTTGGCTCCTCTTTTGCAGCTGCTTCAATAGCTACGATAATGACCCAACCAATGGATGTACTCAAAACCCGGATGATGAATGCTACACCAGGTCAATTTAAGGGCATTGGTGATTGCTTTTTGTATACAGCAAAACTTGGACCTGCTGGTTTCTTCAAGGGCTTCTTTCCAGCTTGGATAAGATTAGCCCCTCATACTGTTCTCATGTTTGTTTTCTTTGAGCAGTTACGATTGAATTTTGGCTATTTTAAGTCTTAATAGGGTAGTCATTTTAGTTCTTATAGGAATTTTTCTTGCCTAGTTTCACTTTGTGTTATTAACTGTCTTGTGATTTTATTTGTACTAGAGGGGGAGGGGGGCAAAAGTAGAGTTCGGAAATTTTAATCATCAAAATTGATCAAAACTGCATGTTTTTACTCGATTACGCTCGAAAACTCGCTTGCATTTCGATGAGGCTCCCTTAAATCTACAAGTAAACCCCTCAATTTTTATCATTTTCCAAGTCTATACTCCCGTTTTGATCAAATTTTTTAAAAAATGATCAAAATGTGATCAAAACTGGGGGTATAGACTTGGAAAAAGATCAAAATTGGGGTCTACTTGTAGATCTTTACAATTTTTGTCGAATTGTTCAATTTTTTTCATCGAAATCAAGTGAGCTTTCGATCATAATAGAGTAAAAACATGGAGTTTTGATCGATTTTGATGATCAAAAATTTTCGATCTCTACTCTCGATTATTGTGCACACACCACTTTTATAACTTTATTAGAAATTTTACTCTTATAGGGCATGCCGTAGACAAAGAGCTCTTGATTAAATTTTATATCACAATTATGCTTGTGAGAAAGCATTCCGACTCTAATCTAATATTGTATTTCTTATAATCTTTAGTGGAAAGATGTAGGAATGGAAATTTTTTGTTGATTTTTTAATATTGAACAATTATATGTGTACATTAGAGATGCAGCACAAGCGATAAAAAAAGTGACAATCCTTGTTACCACTCCAGAAATATGCGAATTTTGAGCACGATAATAGAATATTTTGTTTATTGTGTGACAATGGAGACAAATTTGTCACCATTGTAACTTATGAGCAATTAATGTTCGAATTCAAAATTCTCATATTTCTGATCGACAACAAGGATTGTTATTTTTATAACTTGTGTATCCCCAGTGTCTTACTATTGTTCCCTATTTTTAAACAATTAACCTAATTTTTATTTTAAAAATTTTAAAGTAAAAATTGTCTAACTATTTTTATACTTTTCGCCTATTCATTTATTCATAACTGTCATGTCCGCTAATGATTCATTTGGGCCAGTTGTACAATTGCTAAATCTGCAGATAAGGATTTAAAAAAATGATATCTCGACGAATCGGTAGCAGCTCATCGATAGCTCATTTATTGAAAAGATAAGAAAAAATGCTACGTAAAACAAACTGTTCGATGAGCTTCGAAGCCTTCATACATGTGCTTTTAGAGGCGAAACATAAATTTTTTGGTACTTATTTCGAATACCTCTGTGGACATGACTTGAGTCGGCTCAAAATTGGCATAATTCGAGCTTCAACAAGTAGTATAAAAAGCGCTCAATAGACACAATTTTCACCTGCATAGACTCTAATTATTTACCTCCTCTGTGGGCTACACTCAAAGTAGCCCACAGAGGAGATATTCTAAATAAGTACCAATTTTTTAATGACCTAAAATTGTAAATTACGAGCCTGAAGGCACTGTGGCTCTTCGAACATAGTTTTACGTAGCATTTTTTCTGATCTTTTCAATGAGCTGCTGCCGATCTAAATTCGTCGAGATATCGACTTTTTTAAATCATTAGCTGCAGATTTAGAGGCAGATATAGTCCGTTTCAGCCCCAACTATTGCTTGCTTTGCCAGATCGGACGGGATGCCAACTTCGGATTTTGAATTTTGGGTCTAGCTTTTTTATAGTTGGAGCTGAAACGGACTATAGCATCAGTTATGCAACCGGCCCATTTTGTTCTATCACTTCTGATATTATGGTGCCGTATTTTTATGCCATTTTTGATTCTAATGATATTTTTAAGCAACTGGTACAATTTAATAAGATTTTATTACATATTTTTACAATAAATAAAATTTTTAGTTGCAAATTTTCGAGTTTTTTTATTTGAAAGTTTGGCGTTTTTTCGCCTCTTATATTTATTTGTGTTATTTAATTTAATCTTTGTGTATTGGCTATTTTTAGCTTGAAAAGTTTTGAGAATGTCTCGTATCTTTTGTCCTAATCATCCACAAGCTCATCTTATTGAAGATCATCGTGCTGGTGATGCTATTTGTCCAGAGTGTGGACTTGTTGTTGGAGAAAGGTACACTCCTGTGCAAAAATATAAGTCCACTCTCGTTTTTTGGAAAAATTGGAAAACTGATACATAACACTATTTTTCTGGTTCCGTTCCGATTTTATAGCTTAGCACTAATTGGTACATAACACTATTTTTCAGAATAGTGGATGTTGGCACAGAATGGCGCTCGTTCAGCAACGAACGCTCCACCACCGACCCATCTCGTGTTGGTGCGCCAGAAAACCCCCTTATGGGCAGTGCCGATTTGTCCACTTCAATTGCTATCGGTTTTAATGCTTCGGATGGTGATCACAGGTACTAAATCTTATGCAAATTTCAATTAATCCCCTCTGTTTTTATAGCTTAGCAAATGCTCAACGAAAGAATATGAACAACACGGATCGTCAGATGTCTCAGGCTATTAGTGTGATTCGAGAAATGTCCGAGAGAATTCATTTGCCCAAAGTGATTCAAGATCAGGCTGCAAAAATTTTCAAAGATGTCTTGGACAGTAAAGCGTTAAAGGGCAAAAACAATGAGGCACAGGCCGCTGCAGCTCTATATATTGCTTGCCGTAAGGAGCAAGTTCCTCGCACTTTTAAAGGTATCTACAAACCGTGCTCTTACAGAATGTTCCAGAAAAGCCGCCATTTGGTCATTTTTTGGCGAAATTTTCCAAAAAATTTGTTCTGTTCTGCAAAAATTACTCATTAGATGTGGTATACAAAAAGTGTGATATAGTGATTTTCACTATACTCAAAGTGGGGTATAGTGTTTTTTCGAATTTCTCAAGTTTTTTCGAATTTTTTGAAAAATGTTCGCCAAAAAATGATCAAATGGCGGTTTTTTGTTTGGGAACACCTTGTATTATTTGTAGAAATTTGTGCGGCGTCTCGAGTTTCGAAGAAAGAAATTGGCCGCTGTTTCCGTTTAATAGTGAAAGCGTTGGAGACGAACCTAGAGCAAATTACCAGCGCCGATTTTATGTCCCGTTTCTGTGGTAACTTGGGCTTACCGAACAATGTGCAAGTGGCAGCGACAAGAATTGCGAAAAAAGCCGTTGAATTGGATCTTGTTGCAGGGTAGAGAATCGATTTTTTTAAACTCAAAATAAAAAAATTCAATTTTTAACCCAAAAAAATCAATTTTTACCTCAAAAAAATTCAATTTTTAGTCCAAAATTATCGATTTTAAAACTATTTTTACTCACAGCATTTTTTTAACCCACGATTTTTTTAGCCGAAGTCCTATTTCAATTGCCGCTGCAGCAATTTATATGGCTTCCCAGGCATCAGCTGATAAGAAATCTGCTAAAGGTAGATCTCGATGCGAATTTCTATTCCATATAAATTTAATTTTTTCAGAAATTGGTGAAATTGCTGGAGCAGCAGAAGTGACAGTCCGCCAAACGTATAAATTGCTCCTTCCACGAGCATCTGAATTGTTCCCCGCAGACTTCAAATTTGTTACAAATATTGAGCAGCTCCCTTCGAATTAATCAAACTTTAAAAAATACTCTGTTTTATATACTTCTCTGTTTTATATTTTACTTTTTATTTTATTAAATTTTGGTTCTTATTGTCATATGTACATAAATATAAAAAATTAAGAGGCGATATCTTGCACTAGAACCCACACACAAAACCAATGGTGTCAAAAAAAATTTGGTCAATGATTCACACCAATTTTGGTGTTAGGCGAAACACCATGCTGGTGTTAATTGCTGATATTAACATCATTTTGGTGTCAATATGAGCCACAATGCCTGAAAAAAATTGAAAAATTCTTCAAAAAATTTAAAATCTTTTTTAAGTGTCCGGTTTTTTGTGCGCCACCCTGTAGATTTTTTCGGTCAAAATTTGTCACTGGTCGATGTATTCCAAAATGGCGAACATTTCTAACGTGTTTTTGAGATTAATCCGTTGAATGACACCCCCTTTAGGGTGTCATAAAACGGAGGTTTGACTATACAGAGGTAGTAGCATTTATTGATGTGTAATTTTGTAATAAAAATGCATAAAAAAATAAGCTTTGGCATCCCGTTGTGACCACGAGATCAAAAAAAAGACTGTGAAGTAATACAAAAAAGACATTGAGCAATTTTATTTGGCTCAAAAAGAAGTTGTGTACACATAAAAGTTGAACAATTGCTTTCAACCCCTAATAATTCATCTTGTTTTACGCCAGAAAAAATCGGTACCGAATCGGTGGTCGTCCCAGCAGTTCGAACAGTTGTAGATGCTCCAGTATAGAGATCTCTGACCACAGAAATGAACTCTGGCGGGAAAGCGAAGCCTTCAAGAGAGTTCAGAATCACTGCATGAGGAATAGAACCAAAGGCATTTGATTGAGGGCTAAGGTAGGGTTTATCCCACACCTCAAAATGACACGGGACCGCTTTAAATCGGTTGAAAACGGCTCGAAAACGATGAAAAACCACCTCAAAAATGAAACCGACTTGTTTTTCGCCATTTTTGGGGTACCCCAAAAATGGTCTATACAGTGTAACCTCGTTAATTGGGCCCCCTAGAGGGGGTCCAATTAATAAGCCTTTAGGTTTAGGTCTTGGGCTTTAGCCTAAGCCTGGGTACCCCAAAAATGGCGAAAAACAAATCAGTTCCATTTTTGGGGTGGTTTTTCATCGTTTTCAATCGATTTAAAGCGGTCTCATGTCATTTTGAGGTGTGGGGTAAACCCTACCCTTACCCATTTGAGATATCAAGCCATGCCACAGCCAAGTCCTTGTTGTTGGAGGCTTGATGGACAGCATTTCGAAGTAGAGAAATGTGCTCAGCCGTACCATCAACGTGACAGAATCCTTTTTGCTCAGAACTTATCAGGGTGTTCAGTGAAGAGAGATGCCGAAATTTCAAAAACTAGATTTCGACGCATCATTGGAGATCACCCCACCCACTCTTCTAAGACTATACCAGTTATGTGTACACCACTGTTAAAAATCAAAGATAAGAATTTGAAAAAGACCTAAGTGTTATGTTTACATGGACAGTTTCATGAATTGGCACACAAAATGAGTCAAACTAGAGCGTAAAAAGTTTCAATTTCTTGTATGTCATAACATAACCGGCGAGTCTCGATTCCCAGTCGGACTTCGGCTTCTTCCTCCTCGTTTCACCGCCCGGAAATGACCCGTTTTGAATGGCGTCGAAGGGGTGTTTACATCGGCTAGGTTGACGACATTACCTAAAATTTTGTTTACACGTTTGAAAAAAAGTAGAGTTGTTTGCGAAAAAAGGTCACGCGGTCAAGTGGGTTAAGAAGCCGGTATGTGGGAGGGGTGTGAACATAGAAGCCATCCAGATATCATCAACTACAACTCAGCATCACAACAGGGCGAAAATCCATCGGAGTGTTGATATATTTTTGCAACGCAGTGTATACTCTGTGCCACGAGAAGATTGCAAAAAAGTTGCCGCTCCATAGTGTAGTGGATAAGGAAGTCGCCTCCCCCCCCATCCGATTTGGAAATTTAGCAACTTTGAACCCCAGATAAACTATTAATTTTCAAGGAGCTCCATGAAAATCAAAAGTTTTATCCCTAGCGGGATCGAACCTGTGGGCCCAATGTTGCTTAACTTGCCAGATCGGACGAGCGGCTTCCTTATCCACTGCACTTGGAATGTCAACAATTTTTTGTTGCAATCTTCACGTCAAACAGACTATAACCCCCACATTGAAACCCTTTTTTCTGTATTACCGACAGAGGTACTGATCCTGTAATCTTCTCTACTTTCCGGTCGACTAGAAGGTGTTACTTGGATTACAGTTGTGGGTGGTGCTGACCTTGGCGCCGATCCCGGCGACATCGGATTCTCGACCCCTGTCGCCGCAGCAGGGGATGTCGATCTGCTGGGTTGTCGATTCAACGACCGGTTCGTCGATTGCCCTCGATGTATACGAAAGCTGCCGGATTGCCGGTAGGATAAAAACCGCGAGAGGCGTTGATGCCCAGGGCTGCCGCCAGTCGAATGATTCGGATGCAGACTAGCACTGCTGTCGCCACTGACTCGACGGTGTCGGCGGACGGATTGGGTTCTAAATTTTGAAGAATTTTATCTATAATTTTTGTTGTGCCTACCTAGCAAAATGAATAAGGCACGAGTCTTCGTCGATAAGATTTTCTGGATGTTGTGAGAGGTAGCGCCTCCATAGGGCATCGGTGACCTCTGTGCAGTACATTACACCCGCATGTAAGGCAATCATTCGGAGAACGAGTACACCATCCACCTGAAAAAAATTGTTGACACTACAACGAAAACCTTTGAAAAATTCGAAAAATTGCAAAAATCTTCAAAAATTGAAAATTCAAAAAATTTAACAACTCGAAAAAATTGAAAATTCCGAAAAAATTGCACAAATCATAAAAAATTGAAAAATTTGTCAAAAATTGAAAATTTTGAAAAAATTAAAAAGTCGAAAAAATTGCAAAATCTTAAAAAATTGAAAAATTCGTTAAAAATTGAAAATTCCAAAAAAATTGTACAAATCATCAAAAATTGAAAAATTCGAAAAATTGCAAAATCTTCAAAAATTGCAAAAATCATCGAAAATTGAAAAATTGCAAAATTCTTCAAAAATTGAAAAATTTGTCAAAAATTTAAAAAATTGAAAATGCGGAAAAATTGCACAAATCATCAAAAATTGCAAAAATCATCAAAAAATGAAAAATTCGTCAAGAATCGAAAATTCCGAAAAAATTGAAAAATCATCGAAAATTCAAAAATCCTCAAAAATTGAAAAATTCGAAAAAATTGCAAAATTCATAAAATCAGGATATATAAATAACCCTGAAAATCAGGATATACATACTTTGAGGTATGTTCTGAGAAAATGATCCACTTGTTTTCTCTTCTCTTTTCGGAACAATTCCGGCCTGTCCGGATCCGAGGTCAACTCCAAATGCCTCAGAACGAAGCGAAATCGGTCTCTGTGGAACAATGATATAGAGAACCAATATAAGGCATCAAATGTAGACACGACAAAAAGTGCGGAGAACCACAGCCAGACGAGGATGAAGATTTTCTCATTGAATATATTTATTACTAAGACACACTAAAAAAATTTGTGTTGAATTTTGTTGAGTTTTTTTACCTGAACAGAATGCCTTTGGGTGTTCCCAAGTACACGTACTTCGAAGTCACACTAAAAAGATTTTATGCATAACTCGATTTCAGGCGAGATTTCAAAGCGTGTGGCCTAATGGCTAGGACGCTGGCCAACTTGTTGTTATCGGCGCGAGTTCGATCCGCTAGGGTTGAAATTTTCATGTGGGACTTTTTTTCCAACTTTCAGGAGCCGTGTCTAGGGTTCGATCAGAGACCGTATGGCTTAGTGAATAGTGTTCCAAGGGAAAAGTGAAAAGCAAAAAAATCCTACAACCAATTTTATGCGGGTGGGGGGTTTCTCCTCAGACAATTTTTTGAACCTATCAAAAAAATTTCACCTTGTGCATGTTTTTCTCTTGTCGAGAAATGCCCCCTAAATTTAAAAAACAATTTCCATACCAATGTAACCCGTGGAAAATTCCCAGACTCCATCCACGACTTTCCAAATAACAAATCTTTTAGCACCCCAAATCCATAAATACTGTACTCATCCGTCTCCAAAAATTTATTTACTAACAATAAATTTGTCAACACATTTCCAACATACATAATTTTTGTGGCCTAAAAAATTTGTTATGGTTTTTTATAGAAGATGGGCCAAAAAGTGGCTTTTTTATTTTTTGGGGGCCTGGAAGTTTATTTTTCGATGACCCCTATATGAGCCCTCTAGGGGTAGCTTTATGCGGGGAATCGATTGCGCACATTCCTGGAGCGTGAAAACGCTTCCCTGACCCTGATTCAGGGAAAATTTAGTTTTGAAGCGAAAATAGTCGAAGCATAAAAACGATTCCTTGATACAGAAAATGACAATTTTCACTTTTTACCCAGTTTCACTTCAAAACCAATTCCCCCCCCCCCTCCTCGAATCAGGGTCAAGGAAGCGTTTTCACGCTCCGGGAATGCGCGCAATCGATTCTCCACATAAAATTACCCCTAGAGGGCCCATTTTTAAAAAAACTTCCAGATCCCAAAAAATAAAAAAAGCCACTCTTTGGCCTGTATTTTTCACACAGTCACTAACCAAATAGAGCCCAGTGACATAACTTTCATAATATCTCAAATTGAAGCACTTGAATACCCGATGCAAAGTGTACTGTGTCCTTGACGTGGCAGTGTGTTGGTACCTAAATTTGTTGAAGTCTGTTTCAGGGTGGTTAAAAAACGGATTTCATGAAAAACGGCACTCCTCTTGTTTTGGACTCAAAATTTACAGGATAAGCCAAAAAAACCGTTTTTTCGGTGAAAAATAGGCCTAGGCTTTAGGCTTAAGCTTAGGCCTAAGCCCAAGCTTAAGCCTATGCCTAAACCTAAGCTTACTAGATTTGGACTCTTAAAAAAATTATGGGACTCTTAAAAGTTGATTGGACTCCTAAAGCATAATAGAGCCACGACTTTTATACAATGAAGTTGACATGAATAAAGTTGGCACGAAACGATCAATCCTATTCTTTTTTTGTTGAAAAAATTAGGATCAATCGTTTCGATAGTTAAAAATTTCATTGAACATCAGGCAAAATCAGGAAAAGATCGCGAGATTATCATTCAATCGAAAGAAGTTCATAAACATTTTCATGTCAACTTTATCGTGTCAACCTTTCGTGTCAACTTGATGAACGTCCATTGTTGTGTTACCTGAGAGCAGATTCGATGTGCCTTGACAGTGATTCTATAGTTCTGAGGCGATATTCTGGCTCGATATTTTCTTTTTCGGTTGCCATTTGTACTATATCATTAAGGCGGATACCTAACTAATTCAGTTTTTTAACAAATTTTTGAAATAAAATATACAGGATGTTCCCAAACAAGCCATCATTTGGTCATTTTTTGGCGAAAATTTTTCAAAAAATTTTTCTCCAAAATGACTTATTAGGAGTATTTTTATGCGAGAAATCGATTGTGCGTGTTTTCGAAACGTAAAAACGCTTCCTTGACCCTGATTCAGGGTAGCGTATTGTTGCAAAAATGAAAAAATTCGGATTTTGACAGGATTTATGACTACCTAGTGTTTTCACGCTTCAAAAGTGTGCGCAATCAATTCTTCGCATAGAAAAACCCTAGCAGGAAATCCGGTCAAAATCCGAATTTTTTCATTTTTGCTTCAATACACTACCCTGAATCAGGGTTTTCATACTTTGGGAGTGCGCGCAATCGATTTCTCGCATAGAAAAACCCTAGGTAGTCGGATATCTAGTCAAAATCCGAAGCGCACATTTCCGAAATATGAAAAAATTCCCTGGCCTTGATTCAGGCGATTTTCTTTACAATACCTATTTCCATTCTGATTCAAGGTATTTTGGATTCTTTTCTAAACATCTTTTTCATTTTCGCTTCAACACGCTACCCTGAACCAGAGTCAAGGAAGCATTTTCACTTTCGGGAGTGCGCACAATCGATTCCCTCGCATCAAATTATCCCGGTCATTTTTAGAAAAAAAATTTTGGGTCCCAAATTCATGAAAAATCACGAAAACTTCACTTTTTTGGAACACTCTATAAAAAGAATAGTTTTTATGGATTAAAAAAAATTTCTATTTAATTAAGAAACCATAAGGCTTCATTTGAATTTATCTTCTAATTTTAGAGCTTCCTGTTGACTGCTTAAAATTTTCCTTTTTTTTGCAACAAACCATAGTATCAAAAATCAATTTTTTTCAAGCGCAAAAATTCAAAAGTTAATTTCAAGTTAAAAATCCAATATCCTACTACAATAAAAAGACCAGTCCAGTAGGGAAAAAAGTTGCCATTTTTTGTTGATATTCAGAAAATTCATGAAAAATGGAACATTTTTTGTTTTGACGGTAATTTCTGAATCGTTGTAGTTTTCAAGAGAATTGCGTATGAAATTGGTGATTTTTGAAGTTTTGTGTATTACAACGAAAACATGTACCTGATAATTTTTTCCCTGAATCAATCAAATCTGTATATTGAGAAGAAAATAATTCAAAATCCTTGAACATTTAGAAAAAACAAATAAGCATTTTTTATAACTCGTCGAGACGAATCAAATGGCACCAAAATTATACAGTTTGAAAATTGTTTTGGGTTATTGAAGCGAAAATCTTCCAAAATTTTCAAATGAAAAATTCGTAAAAAATTAAAAAATGTGTTAAAAATTGAAAAACTCGCCAAAGATAAAAAATTCGTCAAAAATCGAAAAATTTGTCAAAACTTGAAAAGTTTTCGTTGTAATACATAAAATTTCAAAAATCGCCAACTTCATACGCAATTCTCTCGAAAACGACAACGATTTAGAATTTATCGTAAAAACAAAAAATGCTCCATTTTTTGTGAACTTTCCGAATATCAACAAAAATTGGGCAACTTTTTTCCGCTCGGACTGGTCCTTTAAGGCCAAAGATCATTTTTGTCAATTTTTTCCTTTTTATTATTATTTTTGGCAGTATCACTTTTCGTACAATTGTTTTCGTACGATACTTTTCGTACAATTATTTTTCGCACGGACTTTTCGTACGAACTTTTCGTACAAGTACTTTTCGTACGGTATTTTTCGTACGAACTTTTCGTACAGGTACTTTTCGTATAAATACAAAAGGGGGGGGGCAAAATTACTCGCCAAGGGGGCGAAAAATCCTCGCCTAAGGAGCAATTTATACGAGGATATACTGCCCCTTACACGAGGACTTTTGCCCCCTCCCCCTTGTATTTGTACGAAAAGTCCGTACGAAAAGTACCTGTACGAAAAGTTCGTACGAAAATTAATTGTACGAAAAGTACCATACGAAAAAAATTGTACGAAAAGTGATACTGTCTTATTTTTGTCTGAAAAAATTTTCCTAACCAGATTTATCACTCATCAATCTCCACATAAGGCACGGGATATAATAAAGAAAGGCTTGTATGAGTAGAAAAAATGGCACCCATTGATAATAAGAAATTTGGCGATATTCTCTTTCGGCAATATCCACAGGAATATCCTAGAAAAAAAGTAAAATTTGAATAAAAGGAAAAAAATCGGGAACTACTAACACAACAGAGGGATACGCACGTGAAAATTTTTTTCTGAAAATGACCCTCTCTAGGGAGTAAAAACATGCGGGGAATCCGAATTTAACATTTTCGAAGCGAAAAACGCTTCCCTGATTCAGGGAAGACCTGTGTACTGAAGCGAAAATCGCAAAAATGCGATCTTTGCCTAAAAACGACCCCTTTTGGGGTAAAAATGTGCAAAAAATGTTATTGTCTCGAATTTTCGCGTCGATATACAGCTTGTCTTGAATCCAAGGAATTTTATAAATGTCAAATTCGGATTCCCCGCACATTTTTACGTAAGCTCTAAGCCCAAACCTAAGGGTAAGCCTAAGCCCAAGCCCTAAACAAAAATCGCATTTTTGCGACTTTTCGCTTCAATACAACGCCTTCCCCGCACATTTTTACGTAAGCCCAAACTCAAGCCTAAGGCTAAGCCTAAGCCCAAGCCCTAGGCAAAAATCGCATTTTTGCGACTTTTTGCTTCAATATAACTCTTTCCCTGAATCAGAGAAGCGTTTTTTCGCTTCTTTTTAAATGTCAAATTCGGATTCCCCGCATGTTTTTACCATTTCCAGAAAATTTTTTCACGTGGATAGTGCCCCCTATTGTGTAGTAGCTCCAAAGATCGCACAAAAACCTGTTCGATAGGCACCCAATAAGTGTTTTGAGCCCAACAATACATTTCTGTATAGGCCTCCCATGATGCGGTGAATTGTGCCGGCACCCAACATTCCAATGGTCTTCCACCAAACTAAATTTTATTGTTGTTGATAACATTTATAAAAGTTTATAAAAAAAATTTATATTTTTGACCCTGATTTTCAGGGTTTTCGTGTCAATACACAAAAAATTGAGACGAAACGAAAACCCTGAAAATCATGGCTAAATGTTTTGATTGGAAAAAACAAAATCCATACCTGCTTAAAACTGACTAGCACAGCCATCATGATCAAAAAAGAGGAGGTATAAAAGTATGATAGCCTGTCCACAAAGTCGTCATCTTTGCGGTAGTGTAAAAAGGACAAAGCACTAAACATATTCTGGAGCACCATGGCTCCCACCTCGAGAACTGCCGCTTGATGGTAGTGCGAGTCTCGACCGTGTCCTAAAATTTTTTAAATTAAAAATTTTTTTGAACCGTGATCAATTCCCATTTCTTGGCAAGACTCCAAAAAGCTGGGCGCGTGTGGTTTAAAGTCCAGTGGGAAAAAAGTTGCCCTTTTTGTTGATATTCGGAAAGTTCATGAAAGATGGAGCATTTTTTATTTTTACGACAAGCTCTAAATCGTTGCAATTTCCGAGATAATTGCATTTGAAATTTTGAATTTGTGTATATGTTTTCGTTATAATACACAAACTTTTTTGCGGAAAAATCGATTTTTTAAAACTTTCATCAAATGAAAATTGTAGCAGTTTTTTGTAGCTAAATGAGACGAACAAAGTGACACCAAAATTATCCAGTTTGAAAATTGTTTTGGGTTATTGAAACGAAAATTCTGATTCATGTTTTCGTTTCAATAACCCAAAATAATTATCAAATTGGATAATTTTGGTGTCATTTTGTTCGTCTCATTTAGCTATAAAAAATTATGGCTATAATGTTTATTTTATGAAAATTTGAAAAATCGATTTAAAAATTCAAAAAATTTGTGTATTACAACGAAGGCATAAACACAAATTCAAAATTTCTCGAAAATTACAACGATTCAGAATATGCCGTAAAAACAAAAAGTGCTCCATTTTTCATGAACTTTCCGAATATCAACAAAAATGACAACTTTTCTCCCACTGAATTGGTTCTTTAAGGCGGGTTTCAATGGAGGCAACGGCACCGGTTGGACATCTTTGCCTTACTCCGGCGAAGGCCGCATCCTCAAGCTACAAGAATTTTCGAACGTGGGTGTGCCTGGTCGATGGCTATACCGAGTGGATGAACAAATCATTTCTGGTGGTTGTAGCAATGAGAGCATAGGTTATATGGTCACTTCACCAATAGCTGCTACAATGATAGGTGGCGTGCTGGTGAACGTTTCTGGGCCATGTCTCCGAGGTGGCGACGTAGTCAAAGTGATTTTTGATGAATACCAAGTGGACTGTGTTATTGTAAGTGGTTTTGCTAGGATGCCCAGGACCACTCCACTCGGGGAAAAAAGTTGCCATAATTTGTATATTTTCGAAAAATTCATGAAATTTGGAGCATTTTTTGTTTTTACGGTAAATTCTGAATCGTTGTAGCTTTTGAGAAAATTCTGTTCAAAGTTGGCGATTTTTGAAATCTGCGTATTACAACGAAAACATGAACACAATGAAAATTCGTCCCTGAATCAATAAAAGTTGTGTATTGACGCGAAAAATTTAGTTGAACATGATCCGAGCTCAGTGTGTGCTGCCAGTGAACCGAATGTACCGCACGGGATTAGTTAACATAAAAATGTCGAGAGATGGTGGGCATTCTTGGCCCTATGTGGGATCATTTTATCTATGTAATTTTTTTCAAGTAGTTTTTTTATTAGTTAAGTTTAGTGCACCCTGCCTTGGCCATGCCTCAAATCAAGCTGATTGACAATCCTCGCGAAACGCATAACAACTGGTACTCACACAATGCCACACGGCTTCGGCTCGAGTGGGCTCCATATAACTTGACAACGGATATGAATGCCCTAGTTGACATCAAACTGTTGGGATATTGGGAAGACACTGATGATCATGTTTTTGAAGAAATTGGCACGATTGCCGAGAGGACCATTAATGATGGTCTCTATGAGTTTGACCCACGACTTCTGGCGCGTTCGAATATGATGATGGATGCGTGGCGACGGTTCAGTTTTGGTGTTGTACGGATTTCTATAGCGGATCAACCGGAAACTGGGTAATTTCATAATCTTGTTTATTTGTTTCATTCATCCTGTCCTTCAATTGATTGCTGTCTCACAACTTTCGTTGCAATACTCAGATCACAACAATCTTTTTTATCTTTTTCCTCAACAACTTTCAAAAGTGTTCGAGTATCGCAACGATTGCCCTGATCTTGTTCACTTGTTTCATTCATTCTGTTCGTCAACTGATTGCTGTCTCGTTGCAATACCCCTTTTTATCTTTTTTTCTCCTCAACAACTTTCAAAAATGTTTGAGTATCGCAACGATTGCCCTGATCTTGTTTCATTCATTCTGTCTTTCAATTGATTGTTGTCCCGCAACTCTCGTTGCAATACTCGAACCACAACAATCCTTTTTATCTTTTTTCTCCTCAACAACTTGCAAAAGTGTTCGAGTATCGCAACGATTGTCCTGATTTTAAAAACATTACAATAAGATTGATAAACAAATTTTCACTGTACTTTTTGTCTTTGACCCACTTTTTAGAGTGTTCTGGAGCAGGGTAACACCATTCGGCTGGTATTTTCGAGATATTTGGGAATACCAATTTGGTGATGAGTGGGCGTTGGAACTCTGCCGAGATTGGTTCGATTATGATGGAAGACGAGTGAACTATGCTATGGATTTGGAGCCGGTCATCCCGTGTCCATGCA
Source organism: Acrobeloides nanus (assembly GCA_900406225.1). Lineage (NCBI taxonomy): Eukaryota > Metazoa > Nematoda > Chromadorea > Rhabditida > Cephalobidae > Acrobeloides > Acrobeloides nanus. The sequence continues at coordinate 20,710 of OZJO01001162.1, read as the reverse complement.
CTCTCTCTCAAGCCTTACTTGACTTAGGTTTGAATAAGGTCTTAAAAAATTGCTTGCTAGACAAAATTTAGGAAGATTTTTGCCATTACATGGATGTGATATGGACGGCGATGCTTCCTGTCAATATAATAAAGGTGCTCAACATTGTGTTATGTCGGGGAAAGCAACGTAATTGTTTTCTGTCCTTCAATCAAAATTTTTTTCATTTTTAGCTGGACGGGTGCTGGTCAAATCTGCTGTTATGATTACGATGGCTGGTTAATGATGAGCGATGATTATGAAAATGCTGCCCATTTGCGCTTCTTCAGCCCTGGAACTTCAGTCCGAGCTCACCCACTTGGCTCATACCCCTATAAAAGACCACCCTATGTTCCATCTTTGTCCTATTACCACACCGATATCATGGCATACGAGAAGTGTTGCCGCTGGGCCGGGCATTGCGAATTCTACTTTTGGCGTAGACAAACGTCTGGTTGTCAAGAATATATACCTCCTGCTGCAGGTTGTTGCTAAAAGAAAAAGTTCTCTACTCATCTTATCTTTAGGTATAGCCTATGGTGACCCTCATTTCATCACATATGATGGTACTAGGTACACGTTCGAAGGAAAAGGTTACTATGTTTTGACGATGAGTAAAGACCCATATCATGACTTGATGGTACAAGTTCGAATGGAGCAGCCACCTAGGACGGATTGTAAGGTTTCAACTGTTAGTGGCAATATGAATATGCTATTCGAAACTGTTGTGTCCGATCCTGAACGAACAATTTTCGTTCAGAATCGGGCGCTCGATTCAGAATTGGACGAAATACAGGATGGGTCGCAACAGATCATTTAAAAACCGGGAGCTAGTTCCCCTAAGCATGACATTTGACGTGAAGAAAAAATCGGAAAAATTTTTTTTTGAATTTTTGCAAAAAATGACCCTACTACCCCTAATTTTATGCGAAAAATCGATTGCGCGCATTCCCGAAGCTTGAAAATGCTTCCCTGACCCTGAATCAGGGAAATAAGGGCGTGTATTGAAGCGAAAATATGAAATTTTTAGAGGGGGCTCAATACACACTCTTATTTCCCTGAATCAGGGTCAAGGAAGCATTTTCAAGCTTCGGGAATGCGCGNAAATCGGAAAAAATTTTTTCTCTAAATCACTCATCAAAGCGTTTTTTTGCGTTTCCTATTCCAAAAGCATGCTTTTTAAGCTTATAAAATGACATTAAACGATCTTCAAGATTTTGAAAACGATTTATTTCATATGAGTAAACATAACAAACAAGAAAATAACAAGGAAATGTCTAAAATTTATGAGAAATCTAAAATTTTCATATTTTCGCTTCAATACACACCCTGATTCAGGGTCAGGGAAGCATTTTCAAGCTTCGGGAATGCGCGCAATCGATTTTTCGCATAAAATTAGGGGTAGTAAGGTCATTTTTTGCAAAAATTCAAAAAAAAAATTTTTCCGATTTTTTCTTCACGTCAAATGTCATGCTTAGGGGAACTAGCTCCAAAAACCGAAACCTTATAAGTAAAGAAGCTGCTAGACGAAAGAGATATGGAACATGGATGCTTAGAAGATCATAAGCTGACAGGGGGTATATAGTCGAGTGGATAGGAAGCGCGCTTTCTAGGGCGACAACATCAACCCATTTTTGTACGTTCGACCCCCAGCGAAGCCAGCTTCTTTATTTATAAAAAATTCATGCCAATATCAGCTTATACGTTGACAGTAATACAAGGCAATTGTGCTTTTTAGGGAATCAAATTGTGCAAGCTACAGCGATTACAGGAGTTGCTGCTCGAGACAATGGCTCTGAAGTGGTTCAAATTTATGCACGCAAAGATCACAGAAGGTGGCGATATCGTATGGATGTCATTGTCAATGGGTTCCCTTGTTACTTCGATACACCTGAGCTGAAAATGCAAAAATTTAAAGGTAAAGATTTCTAGATCCTCCTCTTAATCGGTTTCGGCTTCGAAAACGGATCGATTTCGACCGGTTTCGACTCTCGTTCAGTCGTTACCACTTTGCTATGGTGCCACAACTTTTTTCTGATTCCAGCTGGAATGGTCCAAAACATTTAAAAACATATAAATTGTCAAGAACAATTTTTGAATTGTTGAAAATTTCCACAAAAATTAAGAATAAGAATCGTTTTAGGCGTAACACTATTCAGTCCCGAACGCAACCATAACCAATCAGAAATCGACGTAATGTTCGAATCGGGAGCTGGAATGAAAGTTAGTGAAGCGCACGGCATGCTATCGATCATGGTTTTACTCCCACCCGACTTCAATGAAACGTATTATGTAATTTTTTATGGTTATTCCGCGGGATAAATCAGCATACACAATAATGGGATGAACAAGAACGGGACACAACAACAGGACGACAAGAAATGGGACGACAATTTTTTCAGATCTCAGCTCCTTTAATGAATTTTTAGATAGTGTAAAAGACTTTTTTCTCAGCTGCCTACGCCTAAGCCCAAGCCTAAGTCCAAGTCTAAGCCTAAGTCCAAGCCTAAGCCCAAGTCTAAGCCTAAGCTCAAGCCTAAGCCCAAGTCTATGCCTAAGCCCAAGCTTAAGCTCAAGCTCAAGCCTAAGCCTAGGCCTAGGCCTAAGCTTAAGCTTAAGCCTAAGCCTAAGCCCAAGCCTTTTTATCCTGAGTAAAAAAGTAGTTGAAACCATATCAAAATGTCTTTTAGGAGCCGAGATCTGAAATCGTCCCGTTCTTGTTGTTCCTTTTTTGTAGTCCCGTTCTGATTATCCCGTTATTGTTCATCCCGTTTTTGTATTGTTTGAACGATCGTTCCATCCCGTTATTATGTATGCCAATAAATCCTCTATTTAGTACCCTCGTGGATACGACTATTTCGGATCAGGCTATGATGAATATGGAAGGAGTACCGGGAATATTCGACCGGAATACTCTAGAGGAGTTATCCCTCCATCCACCTTACAATACACCGCCGGAGCACAAAGGTTTGTCACAGTTGGCCTTTTGGGCACGTTCAATGACAACCACCTGGATGATTTGATGTCGCCGGCAGGTGGTATCACAATTGTCGGCTATCCACCAACTGAAATGGATAATCTCAATGCGCATAAATTTGGAGAGCAATGTAAAGTTTAAAAAATGGAAAAATATAGTTGAAAAAAATTTTAAAAATATAGTTGAAACGTCGCACTAAACGTATATTTTTTCGAAAAAATTTTTTAAACTTTTTTACGAGAAATAATCCCTTTAGGGGTAATCTTATGCGGGGAATCCGAATTTGTAGTCTTTTCCCAGCACTTGGCATCCCTGCGTGGTCGCATTTTGGCGGGAAAATTTGTTTAAAATACGTAAATATCAGATATAAACATGATTTTCTTTTTCATATTGCTTTAAAACGGCTTTTTTTATTCAAAGAAGCGTTTTCATTCTTTAGGAATGCGAAATTCAGAATGCGACCACGCAGGGATGCCGAATGTGAGACTATGAATTCCCCACATAAAATTACCCCTAAAAGGATCATTTCTCGCAAAAAAATTTTTTAAAAAATTCACGTTCTGTGCGACGCTTCAACTATACTAGTTCCAACAAATTGAAAACTGTTTTCTCAGGGCGAGTTGATGGAACGCGGCACAAGTTATTATTCGAAGACAGGTATAAGCCGATTTATGATCCCATGTTGTTTGGTGATATTCTAAATTACCAGCCAGAATATGACCCATATCGAATGCAGTACAATGCTTCACTAGTTTATACGTCTGAGGAAGTGCGGGTAAGTTGAGTGATACCTCATACTTTTGGAGCTACTACACAATGGGAGGGGGCTCAACCACNTGAAAAAATTTTCTAAATTTTTTTCTAAAAATGACACCTCTAGGGGTAAAAACATGCGAGAAATCCGAATTTGACATTTACGAAGCGAAAAAAATGCTTTTCTGATTGAGGGAAGGCCTGTGTATTGAAGCGGAAAGTCGCAAAAATGCGATTTTTCGACTTTTCGCTTCAATACACAAGCTTTTTCTGAATCAGAGAACTATTTTTTCGCTTCGAAAATGTCAAATTCGGATTCCCCTCATATTTTTACCTCTAGAGGAGTCATTTCCAGAAAAATTTTTGAAAATTTTTTCACGTGGGTGGCCCCTCTATTGTGCAGTAGCTCCATACTTTTTACTTCAATAATCTTCATCTTTGGACCAAAGTTTTAGATGGCATGCCAAGGGGTATATGAATGTGAATATGATTATTTACTAACAGGAAGGAGAGAGATTGCACTGGCCACTTTGGAAATGCAGAACAAGCTTTCTGGGCTTAAATTAAAAGGATCTGAGCGATGTAATTTTTTTATACATACCATTCAAATATCATATTCACCGGACTGGTCCTTCAAAACCTTGAAGGACCAGGTAGGAAAAAAGTTGTCATTTTTGTGTATATTCAGAAAGTTCATGAAAAATGGAGCATTTTTTGTTTTTACCATAACTTCTGAATCGTTGTAGTTTTTGAGATAATTGCGTATGAAGTTGGCGGTTTTTGAAATTTTGTGTATTACAACGAAAGCTTGTGACGATAGTTTTTTCCCTGATTCAATAAATTCTGTATATTGAGAAGGAAATAATTCGAAATACTTGAACATCTAGGAAAAAATAAATACAACATTTGTTATAACTCGTCGAGACGAATAAAATAACACCAAAATTATCCAATTTGAAAATTGTCATGGGTAATTGCAACGAAAACATTTGAAGATTTTCATTTCAATAACCCAACACAATTTTCAAATTGGATAATTTTGGTGTCATTTTGTTCGCCTCATGGAGACGATAAGGAGGCACCCACGTGAAAAAGTTTTCGAAAAATTTTTCACGTGGGTGCCCCCCCCCCCCCCCTAT
>OZJO01001162.1:0-10889 GCA_900406225.1 Acrobeloides nanus | reverse complement strand
GCAAAAAATTCAAAAAAGTTTGTGTATTACAACGAAGAGCTTGTAACAAATTCAAACGCAATTATCTCGAAAACTACAACGATTCAGAACATGCCGTAAAAACAAAAAATGCTCTATTTTTCATGATCTTTCCGAATTTAAAATTGTAATGCTCGATGAATCGTTCCAATAAACAATTCTTGTTTAGTTCCTGATTCAATTGGAAAAATTTCATAGCAGAAAAAAATCTTTGACGAAAAAAGGACCATATTAATCATGCTTTGGAGCCAAATCTGATCTGGATTAGCAACAACCTTCGAGTAGTTTTTACACGCATCTCGCTTTCACTTTTTCGCGTCATACGCATATATCCGTTCGTTGACTTCAGACAGACGACTCACCAAGACGGATCGCCCCGAAATTTTTTCTCCCAATTTCGCACGGGCGGGGACCTCGCCTCCGCGTCGTTCAACAGGTGCGAAGACGCTTCATTTGGTGTCTTGGCGAAGGAATCGCTTCTTCTTCTTGCTCGAGGATTGATCCTCTTTCGGATTTTATGCAGCATATGAATGAGAAGATGATGCGTGTGCGCGGGAACTTTAACCAACTGATTCATAATAGACGACACGTTTTGCACGTCAATAATTTGGGAAAATTCGATTAGTTTTTTCGTGTTTATGCTTTTACTTTTTTATTTTCATGGAGCTTATTGATCACGCAACGTTCCATTCAACTTTCGATTTCTTTGTTGAATTTCTCCATTCATGACTTCATTCACCGTCGTCTCCTTCACTTTTGATGCTGATTTTTTTGTCCATGTTGGTCGGAAAAATTATTCTTTTAATATTTTTAAAGAGTTATTCTAGGTCCTAGATAGGTTTTGGATAGTATCCTTCAACTACATGTTTAACTGTATTTGTACAGAGTGTATAAAAAACTAGAATTGGGGCGATGTTTTCATGTTTTTTCGACCCGAAAATTTTTCAAAAATGACCTTATTAGGGCTAATTTTATGCGGAGAATCGATTGTGCGCATTTCCGACGCTTGAAAACGACTCCCTGAATCAAGGAATTGGAGTGTGTGTATTGAAGCGAAAATCGAAAAATGTTCAATTTTCTGCCTGAAAATGATTTTCTGAGGGTAAATTTATGCGGGGAATTGATTGTGCGCATTTCCGACGCTTGAAAACGCTTTTTCCCTGATCCTGATTCAGAGAAATCAGTATATTTTCGATTTTCGCTTCAATACACATTCATGATTTCATCCACCATCGTTTCCTTCACTTTTTCATGCTTATTTTTTTGTCCATGTTGGCCGGAGAAATTATTCTTTTAATATTTTTAAAGATTTACATGCACTAATTTCCTGAATCAGGGTCAAGGAAGCGTTTTCAAGCTTCGTGAATGCGCACAATCGATTCCCCGCATAAATTTACTCCCAGAAAGTTATTTTCAGGCAGAAAATCTAAAAATTTTCGATTTTCGCTTCAATACACACACTTTGATTCCCTGATTCAGGGTTAGGGAAGCGTTTTCAAGCGTTGGAAACGCTTCCAAAAAATTTCTAAATTAGCTGATATTTTGTATTCAGCAGTTTTTCAACATGGGGTACTCGAATCTGAAGGAATTGTTTGATTTTGACCACTGGATGTTACTCTTACGAGGGGTATACTCCCTAAAAATGCTTCATAACAAAAATCATTTAAATCAGTGCCAAGCAAATTTTTTCATACATCGGCAATGTGCGCAATCGATTCTCCGCCTAGAAAAACCGCTAGATTTTTTTAAAATTTTAGTTCATTTTCGCTTCAATACACCCATCCCATTCCCTGAATCGGGGGCAAGGAAGCGTTTTTACACTTCGGGAATGCGCGCAATTCGGGTCCAAAATTCATGTAAAAAGTCTCAAAACTTTCTGAAAATCCCAATAGAACAACAGAAAATCTGTTTCACGGAGAGGTTCCAAAAGCATAGCCTAGTGGATAGCATCATAGACTTCGAGTTTGAAGACCTGGGTTCAATCCCATTCGGAACCGAGTCTTTTTTCATCGTCCAAAATTGATGAAAATTTTTGCCTATGGGTAATTTTATGCGAAATGGTGATATTATTTGTTCATGAAAATTTTTGTAAAAAATTTTTTACAAAAATTTTCATGAAAAAATAATATCACCATTTCGCATAAAATTACCCATAGGCAAAAATTTTCATCAATTTTGGACGATGAAAAAAGACTTGGTTCCGAACGGGATTGAACCCGGGTCTTCAAACTCGAAGTCTGTGATGCTATCCACTAGGCTATACTTTTTGGAACCTCTCCGTGAAACAGGCTTTATTTTATGTTGACAAACTACTTTAGTTATGTTGAAACTTGTCTTGAAAATACTTGAAATTTTTTCTCATCATTTAAAGAATTGGAAATTTGTGTACTCCCCATTAATTGTTGTACATCCGTATCATTCCGCGCCGTTTTTTCCAGATAAGAATTTTTTCTCGCCTACCTATTGAGTGTATTATTTTCGATCGACATCCAAATGACAATTGAACAACACCCCAACATTCTATGTGTGTAAAGCAACCTGTTTGTGCCTTAGGTAGTATAAAGTCAGGGGGCTTCGGGTCGTTTCGTCAACAAACAGGTTCGAGACGAAGTCGATCGACGTTCCTTAGGAGTTCATTTTCACTATTATTATTCGATTTGTTTTTACCCAATTACTTTTTATGACGAATCTTTTTCGAAAGGCGCCAGACAGCAAGCTTTTTGAGGCCATGTAATTCTGGTTTTGGGTTCATTTTTTAAAGAATACAGGAAAATTTAAGCCGATTATTTCGATTATGCAACTTCCTTTGGAATGTCTGTCGAAAAACACGGCTGTCGAAAGTTGGCCAAAAATGGGAACATCCCAAAAAACGTTATAAAAATGGGGCAAGAAACTTGTTATAGGGAGTTTTTCTAGACGGGGAATCGATGTTCCTGAGTCAATAAAAAGTCTGTTTATTGAAACGAAATTATTCAAAATGAAAAAGTACGCTACTTTTTCCAAAAGAGTAATAAGCGCTATTTTCGCACAGATCCACGCTGAGTATGTACCAACACGAAAACATGCAGTAAATTTGCGTATCCGTTAATGAATTTCAATAAAATCGTGTTGATTGAAACGATTGGCAGAATACCATGTTCAATCGCTTCAATAAACACGATTTTATTGAAATTCAGGCAACTTAAAGTGCGATACGCAATGTGCATCAACGAATCGATTCCGCGCAGTTCGAAGCTTAAAAATGCTTTCCTGACCCTGATTCAGGGAAGAGACATGTGTATTGAAGCGAAAATAGGCTAATACAGGGTCAGCGAAGCGTTTTCAACGGCCAAATATGCGCGCAATCGATTTCTCGCCTAGAACAACCAGAGTTATTTTGATGAAAATTGAAAAAAATTGGCGTAAGTGGAAAAAACATATAAGCGTTGAAAAAGTTGAAAGTTGATTTTCGTGCAATTGCAACCAAGATTGCGCAAATTTGCGGAAACGGTAACGGAAACGATTGAATCAGGCAACAAATTTCATGCTTCTCGACCAATAAAATTTTATGCTTCATGGCCAATCGTTTCAATAAACACGATTTTATTGAAAATCAGGAAAAGTTTGAGTTTGTCTCAAGCAACTCTAACTTTGCCTGAATTTCAATAAAATCGTGTTTATTGAAACGATTGGCTAGAACACCAACGTTTGATAGCTGTACAAGGGTGGTAGCACGTGCTAGATTTATATAACACTGATCATCACTTTCATTTAGAGCGAATTTCCAACGAAGTTTAATATATTTGTATTATCTGTATTACTTATTTGAATTTAACATCATCCAATTGGGCATCTGTAGAAACGAGACGCCAATCATCATCACGAGCCTACTACAAACATTTAAAGACGGTGTATGCTGAGAGTGCCTCCGCGCTTTCGAAGCGCGAACCACTAGTCTGCATGCGGCGTCGGCGCACTCTGCTATGCTTGGATGGTTCGATTGGTTTCGCGAAAATGGCGCCCCAACTTTCTACGGTGAGAATCGAACACCTGTAGTCCTCGACCTCCATATTGCCGCACTCCTTTCTCTCTTCCTCACTCCAACATTAGCCTTTCTTATCATTCTACCTGGGATACGGCAGAAGAGAGTTATTTCTACGTTTACTTTTCTAATCACCATGGCCCTCGGAGCGACTATATTGAGTAAGAATTTTTTTAAAGTGAACTTGTCAGTATACTCGAAAACCTTCTGCGCTTCACAAATTGACTCAGGGAAAGTGTATTGAAGCGAAAAGCCAAACATCATAAAATTCTAACATTTCGATTTTTTAGCGGCTGATTTTGTGTCGTCGGGGGGGGGGNGGGGGGTTGATCATGGAGAACACTATATTCAAATTTGATTTAAGGGGGCCTCTACTTGTAGGGTTACCCCTACCATAAAAAATTCGATTTTTGTTATGGTAGGAGTGCCCCATCATGTAGGGAGTCCCCTTAAAGACCAGTCCATTCGAAAAAACACTATGAAAAGTTATATATTTGGTAAGTTCATGAAAAATGGAGAATTTTTTGTTTTGATAGCAAGTTCTGAATCGTTGTATTTTTGAGAGAATTGTGTTTGAAATTTGAATTTGCGTTCATGTTTTCGTTGTAATACACAAACTTTTTTGAATTTTTTGCGGAAAATTGATTTTTTCTTCAAAAATTCTATTTTTCGTCAAAAATTCTATTTTTCGCCAAAAATTCTATTTTTTGCCAAAAATTCGATTTTTTGCCAAAAATTTTACGGAAAAATTGATTTTTTAAATTTTCATAAAATGAACATTGTAGTAATTTTTTACAACTCTACTAAACGAATAAAATGACACCAAAATTATCCAATTTGAAAATTGTTTTGGGTTATTGAAACGAAATCCCTGATTCATGGTTTTCATTTCAATAACCCAAAACAATTTTCAAATTGGATAATTTTGGTGTCATTTTGTTCGTCTCATTTAGCTATAAAAAACTACTACAATGTTCATTTTATAAAAATTTAAAAAATCGATTTTTCCGCAAAAAATTCAAAAAAGTTTGTGTATTACAACGAAATCATGAGCAAAGTTAAATGCAATTATCTCGAAAACTACAACAATTTAGAACATACCGTAAAAAAAAATGCTTCATTTTTTATGAATTTTCCGAATAGATCAATTTTTCATAGTGTTTTTTTCGAGGTCCTTTAATGCTCTCATAAAAAAATAAAATAAAATTGTGAAAAAATGTTCAAATGAGTTTGTATATTGAAGCGATTAGCCGGCACTCAGGCAATTTTGGACAAAATCGAATCTTTGTTCTTTGACATATATTGAAGATTTATTGAGCAAAACATGCGTCATAAATTTCGAAAAATCGGTGCAAATTCTAATCCATCAATTGATCTTGTCTCGTAAAATTTCTATAAGATCAATTGCATACTGATATCTTGACGAATCATTAGAGCGAAAAATCTTTTATCGTTATCACTCACAACAATAGATTCTTTTAGTTTCGATTCATTATCCCGCATGGCATCAAGGCAAAGTCCGAATCAACACCGCATTCAAGGCATTTAGCACCGAGAAAGTCGAGGCTATCCTTGGTGTAAAAATCGGCTTGAAACATATCAATATTACACTGAAAAGTAGTTTAAAAAATTAATATTTTTTATAAAAATTTTCGAGACTAGTATCGATTAGGGATATCCCACTGAACGTAAAATTTTTGAAAAAAATTTTTTTTCATCATCTGGAATTGACCCCTCTAGGGGTAATCTTATGCGGGGAAACCGAATTTTACATTTCGGAGACTTGAAAATCTTTCCCCAAATCAAGACAAGGCTATTTATATGACGTATAGGCCCTCTTTAGGGCCACATTTTTGACAAGAATCACATCCCATACGTCATATAAATAGCCTTTTATTGTTTCGGGGAAAGATTTTTAGGTCTCGGAAATGTAAAATTCGAATTCCCAGCATAAAATTATCCCTATAGGGGTCAATTCTAGATAATGAAAAAAATTTTTTTTGAAAAATTTCACGTTCAGTTGAATATCTAATCGACAGGGTTGGGAAATAGAATTATCCGGTCCTTGAAATTGGATAAATTCCCCGGAATTATTTGGTTTGAAAATTTTCTCTCCCTCAAACTTGCTTCGATAGTACAGTGACAAAGCAGCTGCTTCGTGGCCACAAGGTCGCGGGTTCGAATCCCGCTTGGAGTTAATTTAGTTCCAAATTGGCCAATTTAGAACCAAATTGGCTCCAAGCGGGATTCGAACTCGCGACCTCGTGTCCACGAAGATGCTGCTTTGTCACTGCACCACTCGGGGAAATCCCAATCCTACTAATCGAATACCTAGTTCCAAATTTTTAGATAGCGACTACAACGATTTATCATTGTTTATATTTCGTGATGAAATGTTGAACAGGCTGGATTACAATGAAAGGGTCATGTTTATGGACAGTAAAAGATTTTGATTGAAAATTTGAGAAAAGTATGAATTGTTTTTAGTGTACTCAATGGAGAGAGAACTGGAAAGGGCTCTCCGCAAAGGCTTGCCTTATCCAATCCTTAAAGTGATCGAATACCTCAGTGTCGATCGTGCCGGCTTCGTTTGGGGTCGACAATATCGTCTTGCCGGTTATTATACGTGTGCAGCGTTATGGTAGGCTTTATATTATCCAACAAGTACAGGGTAATTTTAAAAAAATTAAAATTTTGCGATTTTTCACAAAATCTAAGTTTTTAAATTTTCACTAAAATAACCCTATAAGGGGTTTTCTATAGAGGAGTCGATTGCGCACATCCCTGAACCTTGAAATGCTTCCCTAATCCTGATTCAGGGAAGAGAAATATATATGCCTCTTCCCTGAATCAGGGTCAAGGAAGCGTTTCACGGTTCAGAAATTCGCGATATCGATATCCGTATAAAATTACCTTAGAGGGGTCATTTTTAGAAAAATCAATTTCCAGGTCCCAAAAAAATAAAAAACGTTATTTTTTTTTTTTGCGCCACTCTTTATATTACAGGGTGTGGCAAAAAAAAACGCGAATTTTGCCAATTTTTAAGGTCATTTTTCGAAAAAAAATTTTTCTCAAATTTAAAAAAAATGACCTTTATGGGGGTAATTTTATGCGAGAAATCGATTCCGCGCATTCCCGAATCTTGAAAATGCTTTCCTGACCCTGATTCAGGGAAATGAGTGTTTTGTATTGAAGCGAAAATATGAAAATGTTGGATTTTTCTTCTAAAATCATCGTTCTAAGTGTTATTTTATGCGAGAGATCGATTCAGCACATCTCCGAAGCGTCAAAATGCATCCTTGACCATCGTCCTTGAAAAATTATGTTTCTACCATAACGTTTCGGGGATGTGCTGAATTGATCTCTCGCATAAAATAACATTTAGAACGATGATTTTAGAAGAAAAATCCAAAATTGTCATAATTTCGCTTCAATACAAAACACTCATTTTCTTGAATCAGGGTCAGGGAACCATTTTCAAGATTATGAAATGCGCGGAATCGATTTCTCGCATAAAATTATCCCCATAAAGGTCATTTTTTAAAAATTTGAGAAAAAATTTTTTTCGAAAAATGATCTCAAAAATTGGCAAAATTCGCGTTTTTTTGCCACGCCCTGTAAAAATTTTCTAAAAATTCGATTTTTTAACTAAAATTCGATTTTTTGGCAAATTCGATTTTGCCAGAAGGAGGTGGGAGCCTCCCAAAAAGCTCTCCCAAAATTACGTCTTTGCACAGAAGGGTTTCGTATATAGGGGAAAAATGAAGTATTTGGAGAAAAGTATAGTCGTTCAATTGTCCCCTTTCTTTTTTCTTGGGTGACCTAAAACCTCCTTCGAAATCCCTGAAATTTTCGTTTAGGGGCTGTCCTTAAATTACGTTTGCCAAGAGGGGGAGGAGAGGGATCTTTGAAACTCTAACGCTCCATTAAAATTTTAAGATTTTTCTAAGGAAAAAAACTAACGGAGGGAGGGGAGGGGGTCCGAAATCCAACTTTTTGCAAACGTAATTTAAGGACAGCCCCTTATGGTGATGCTGGAGTCTAAATACTGTTTTTTTTCTAGGTTCGCTTTCGGCTGTTGGCTAGTGATGGTCGTTGTACTTTGTCTATTACCACAATATTACCCTATCTTAATGTTGACTTGTGGCGTATCTACATTAATGGCTGATCTCACCTACGCCTATAACACCCCTGACCATTTGACTATTCGCTTTCCGGGTCCCCAAAACACGATGTCAATTTTGGAGTTTTCATTTTCTTATTGTTTCTATGCCACCGCTGCAATCGGTAAAGCTTGATTCGAATTTTGTGCCAAAAAATCGAATTTTTGTCAAAATTTGAATTTTTACTCAAAAATCGAATTTTTGCCAAAAAAATCGAATTTTAGAGAAAAAACATCGATTTTTGCCCAAATTTCAATTTTTTGACAAAAATCGAATTTTTTGCCAAAAAATAGAACTTCTTGTACTATAAAATTTTTAGGCTTGCTAAGCGCTATTTACGGTTGCCTACTTTGGTTAATACAAGAAAAAACTGCCTACGCGTTTGACACCTTCCTTTCATCATATTTGGATGAAGCGTGTCGTGCCAAGCCGCAGAAAAAAAGGGTCTCTCCACGCCCTATTATCATACCAAGACCAATAGCACAAACAGTTGAAATGGAGACGACTATGGACATGAAGACCCCCAATGGTTCTCCGATAACTGTGGACGAACAAATTTCTAGTAGTTCTGATTTCTGATTTATAGATTGGTTTTGTTGTAAGGTCATATGCTAGTTCGATTTTGAAAGACATGATCTCGTTTTGTTAGACGCGTTTCCTTTTAGATTTTCAAGGTTTACTTTACTGGTTTTTATATATTTCTTAGCAAAATGATAGACAAAAAATTTTTCATTTCACGCAGCCCCCATGGCGCTGCGTACCATTCATAGATCGGCAAGGTGGGGGGAGGGAATCCCCCGATGAGGTGGTCCCCCCTCAATTTTGAGTTCATGAATGAGTGGGTCAGGAGGAGGATACCCCGATGAGATGGTCCCTCCTCAATTTTGGGTCCATGAGTGAGTGGGTTAGAGGGAGGCTCCTCCCTTTGCCGACCTATAGTACCATTTGGTTTTTATACCGGTGTTGTATCACACACACCACCGATTTTAGGGGGTTAAAATTTTCCAGATATTTTTTTTCGAAAAAATTTCAACTCCATAGGTGATTTTTGAAAAAAAATTTTTGAAAAAGTTTCACCAGCGATTTGTCGACCTTTCGCTTCAATACACAGGCCTTCCCTGAATCAGGAAGTGTTCCCCCCTATTGTGTAGTAGTTCTAGAATTTAAAAAATTGAAAATTTTTTTATAATACGTTTCTTATTAAAATGATTAGCTTTATTGTGATTCTTCTTGTTTACACTGCCTATGTAAAACTTTAAAAAGAATTTTGTTTGACATTGCAAACTATGGGTAATTTTGTTCGTTGTCTATATTTTTTCAAATAAAAGTGATATATTCTTTTGCACTCTTTTTGCAGAAAGAAGAAAATTTCGATAAAATTTTTTCACTTGGTTTTGTCCGCGGCATTTTTTTCACTGACAAACTTTTGATAAGATCAATAAAAATGGATACTTGGAAGGCTATTTACAACATGCGTTCGTTCGGTCTGCTCAAATGACCAAGATTTTATTTTCATGTTTATTTATACATTTTCTCTATGATTTTATAGGAAAAGTGTTCGAAATCGAACGAAATCAGTTCTCAAAATTTTTCTTTAGCTTTTTATGAAAAATGCCAAAACAACAAATAACATGGAAATTGCGTTCTACATTTTTAAAGTGAACTTGGCTCAGTGATAGTGCTCCAGGATTCGAGATCTAATGATCTCGGGTTCGAATCCCACCTAAGTCGATTCGATTTTGCCTCAAAAATAAATCTAGTAAATTTCATCGCCAGAAAACTCTTATGAAAATACGTAGGAAAAAAAAGTTATGAAACAAATTTCGTCGCGATTTCATGACGAAATTTAGCATGAAATCGCGACGAAATTTGTCTCGTAATTTTTTTTCTATGTATTTTCATAAAAAGTTGTCTGGTCATGGAATATACCAGATTTATTTTTTACGCAAAATCAAATCTACTCAAATGGGATTCGAACTCGAGACCATTAGACTCGAATCCGAGAGCACTACCACTGAGCCAAGTTCACTTTAAAAATGTAAAACACAATTTCTGTGTTATTTGTTGTTTTTGGCATTGTTCATAAAAAGCTAAAGAAAAAATTTTGAGAACCGATTTCACTCGATTTCGACCCATCACTAGTGTACAGGGTGTTGAAAAAGTATCTAGGGGTTTCCGTAGTCGAAAAACATGAATGCATGCGAATTGAGCCTTTTCGAGCTTAACTTAATCGTGTTTTGAAACTGCAGACTTCGATACTTATGTAACTATTTTCCATGTTGGGTACTTGAGCCATAAGATCCACTATACAGGGCCACAGACAATTTTTCATCGCTCAATTCTCACGGGAATTGATTTCCCGTACTAAGAGTGAAATTTTGTCTAAAGTGGACATTGTTTTTGTTATGCTAATTTTCGGTATAAAATGTTGTGACAGAACTTTTTCAACACCCTGTACAGGGTGCGGCAAAAGTTCCCGTGATTTTTTGAATTACTGCATATAGTATTTTGACCATAACTCTTTAACCTTACATCCAACTCCTATGATCTTGGTGTCTTTAGATAGCTTGAATTTACAGCTATCCAATGACACCAAGATCATCGGAATTTGATGTAAGGTTAAAAAGTTATAGCCAAAATACTATATGCAGTAATTCAAAAAATCACGGGAATTTTTGCCGCACCCT
>OZJO01001161.1:6056-40517 GCA_900406225.1 Acrobeloides nanus | reverse complement strand
CTGACAGCCAATCTCCAGGCTACAACACCACCCCAATCATGAGCCATGATTATTGCTGATTTGTGGCCTAAACTATGCGTAGTTGGTATTTGCTTATATCATATACAGGGTGAGCCAAAAACCGTACTTGTGCGTTTTTGGTGAAAATTTTTCAAAAATCACCTATAAGGGGATATTTTCATCGAGAAATCGATTTCGGGTATCGAAAAACCTTGAAAACGCTTCCCAGACCGTGAAATATCAAATTGTCAGACAACGTGTGCTTCGTTGGATAGCTGAGATCTCAACATTCCGTGTTAATTCCGAAAATTGTATATTTCATAGTCTGAGAAGCGTTTTCAAGGTTTTTCGATGCGCGCAATCGATTTCTCGCATGAAAATACCCCTTATAGGTGGTTTTTGAAAAAAAATTTTTAATTTTGGCCAAAAACGCAAAAGTACGTTTTTTTACTTATCTTGCAAGTGTGTTGAAATTAAAAGTTTTTGGGACCCACTAAAAAAATGCCTTAAAAAGCCAGTAGACTCTACCGAGATCTTCTGACTCCAAAAAAGTTGAAACTTTTTCGGAGCTACTACATAATTGGGGGGGGGGGCACCCAAAAATGCGATTTTTGCGACTTCTCGCTTCAATAAACAGTCCTTCCTTGAATCAAGAAAGCGTTTTTTGCTTCGAAAATGTCAAATTCGGATTCTCCGCATGTTTTTACCCCTAAAGAGATCATTTCCAGAAATTTTTGAAAATTTTTCACGTGGCCCCCGACTTTTTGACCATGATAAATGCCTTCCAATAAGTGAACTAGCTCCCAAGTTTTTTATTGCAAATTACATTTTTTAAATACCTAAAGCACCAATAGTCGCTATGATATCATCTACCACTATATCTAATTTATAATTTTGGTAACCTTTTGGTTTCGAAGAGTCTCCATAGCCTCGCATATCTACGGCTATTACCCTAAAATTGTATAGGTCGGTCCAAAAAATTAGATTTTGCGAAATGTCAATACTTTGCCCCTTGGGGCAGGACTTTTGCCTCCCCCTGTACGGACCTATGTGTAAAGCAACTGTTCATCAAATGGCTTCTAGTTCGGCAACACCCAAAAAATTTTGCATTTTTTAAAGTTTTTGTGCCATGGATTTTAAGCGCTAAAGCCAATTGTACCTATAACTCTTATTGAAATATCTCAATTGATATCTCCAAGTGTACCAAAATTCTGGAAATCCATGTAAACACAGCATTAACGGACTTGATTTCTGCCCACTTTCTACGTAATGTAGTTCTACTCCCTAAAAAGTTATTAGCTTCGTATCGATTTTTTTACTCACAGTAGACAATTTCAAAAATCCATGATTCCAACCATCCAAGACTTTTGGTTTCGGGTGATGCTTTGTGACGAAATAATTTCCATAATTTTGCATCCACTCAAATAACATTGTGAATAAGGTTGTTATAGTATAGAAAGTTGACATGAGGATGATTACAACAAGACGGATTATTAAAAGAGAGGTTGGTACTTGTGCATCTTGAGCCATTTTTGAAGGTAGTAGCTATAGTAGGTATTAGTGATGCGTTGAAATTGGAAAAGTCGAAATCGAAATTGGGGGGGGGGGGATCGAAATCGAAATTCAAAACCTCGAGATCAAAATTTTGGGGTCGAAATTTGAAATTTCAAAATCGAAATTGCAATTTCGACGCATCACTAGTAGGTATAGAATGATGGCTATAAAAAGTTGAACGCGTATACTTTTTTTTGCAAAAAGGAGAGGGTCAAAAGGCAAAGAATATGGCTAAATAATCCGATTTTGAGAAAATTTTATTATTACGTTATTCTGAGCTTATTACTCTTTTAACCGACACAGAACTGTGCAAGAACTGATAAGAAATTCTCAAAAATAAAAAACATGTTTTCTAATAAAATGGTACAAAATTTTTTGATCTTTTAAACAAAAATTTGGGAATATACGTAATCAGACGAAAAATTTTTCCGGACCTTGGGCTAAAACACTTCCGGACCTTGAGCTAAAACATCGTCGTTTTACAATGCTATGAGAAGATCCCTAACCTATCTTTGTGTTTTCCTTATCAATATTTTTTGCCACACCTCTCTAATTGAATTCGAACACAAAATATGTAAAGTGTAGCTACTTAAAAGACCAATAATTAATATCCGTACATGAATAGATATGCATAAACTGAGTATAGCTGTAATTTTTGGCTTAATAATATTCTCAAATGTGGAATGCTTGAAAATTTTTATCTTTGCACCAACTTTTGGTTATAGTCATATTTTATTTGCTGGGAGAATTGCTGATGTTTTGATTGATGGTGGGCATAATGTGGTAAGTGTTGTCCTGGATTGTATTATCCTGTGTTGACCCGAGAAAGGTGAATGGTCCCCTATCATGGCAGTTTTTTGTTGCTAAAATTGGAGGAAATTCGAATTTTAAAAACGGGTCATACCATTCGATTTAGCTCGCCGAGACGAGTAGAACGAATACCATAACATGTAGTTTTCATACAGAAAAATTTTCATGGACAACTTTAAATTTGAAACGGGAGTCGAACCCGGGCCTATAAACTACAAATATGTCACTTTAGCCACTTGGCCATGGGCTCGGGATGGAAAACCCATGTTATAGTATTCGTTCTACTCGTCTCGGCGAGCTGAATCGAATGGTATGACTCGTTTTTAAAATTTCGAATTTCCTCCAAAACTGCCGTGCTATGATCCCGATTTGAACTGCGTTACTCAACGTTGAAGATATTAGCCATCCTGGGTGATCATCACCCATCTTCTTGACTTTGTTCTTTACTAAAAATATTCTCAACTAAATTCCTAGACCATACTTCAACCATCTTTCGACCCGGATGTCACCGAGCCAGGCACTGACCGCGCAAAAACCATTTTCTTCACCTCCAAAAATATCGACTACAGTGTCGTCATGAACATGTCTAGCAAAACCTCAGCCGTATTCTATCCTGGTAGAAATACAGGTGCTGATGTTGTCACACTTTTTAAAGTTAAGCGACAACTATGCGAAGGTAATATATCCTTTTAATCGTTTTCTTTACTGAGTTGACCCTCGATAACAGGTAGTTACTCTGTGGACCTGACCAGTGGCGTAGGGAATAGGCTTCACTTCGCACAACTAAGGGCCCTTTTCGATTTTTTGCCCGTTGGGAGGAGGGGGGACTGCTCCTGGTGCTCTTTTCTTACGCTATTGGACCTAATCCAGGGCCGCTTATCGAGGGTGGCCTTTTATCGGGGTGGAGCTTATCCAGGTCGGTTGTACTTCAAATTTAGACCTGTTGGATGAAAAAGACCTCATCGCTGAACTTCGTAATGAAAAATTCGATGTTGGCATGACAGAGTTTATCGATTATTGCGGTGATGGGTTTCTCGAAACTATTGGTATAGATAGACAAATTACACTAAGTGCAGTCACTTTCTTCGAGCCTATTTATGATACGTTTGGGCTACCTAAACTAGCCAGTTTTGTGCCACGTATTTTTTTGTTTCGCATTCACTCTTTGAAAAAGTGTGATTTAGATCTGTTATTGCCATTTTCTGATCAAATGAATTGGAAACAAAAGTTGATCAATTTATTTGTGCATTATAAAATTGATGGGCTATATCGTGAGCATGTGGAGGCAGAAACAGAGATATTTAGGAGGAAGTTTAAAGAAGTTAGTACAGGGTGATATAAAAAATCGGATTTTGCAATTTTTCAAAATTTGATAAGATTTTTTCAAATTTTCACCGGATTTTTGGCACTACAACTTTCGCCACATTTCATGTTCGCCACTACAACTTTTGTCACGTTTCATGTTCGTCACTACACCTTTCGTCACGTTCGTGTCAATATACATATTGCAAATCAGGCAACTCAATTAGTCTGAAATTAAATATTTTTATTGACACGAAAGTGGCGAAAGTTACATGGTGAAAGTTAGCGTGGCGAAAGTTATAATGTCGGATTTTTCTATGCGAGAATTGGCTAACCTTGAAACGCTTATCTAACTCTAAATTGGCCTATTTTCGCTTCAATACACCATCTCTTCTCTGAATCATGGTCAGAGAAGCGTTTTCAAGTTTCGACAATGAGCGTAATCGATTCCACGCATAGAAAACCCCCTATAGGGTTATTTTGGTGAAAATTAAAAACTTGAAAAAATCGCAAAAGTGCCATTTTTGGGCACCATGTATCATGTTTTTCCACACTATGCACAAAATCTTATTCATGCAACAACTTTTTAGGATATGGAAGATCTCCTTACCATAAGAAAACGAAAAACCGCTATGGCTTTCCTCAATATTGATGAAAATCTTGAAATACCTCCTCTCATGACTACGAAAATCAGACTAATCGGTGGCATAAAACCGAGGAATATATCACCAATCCCAGAGGTTATTCTTATGCTTAACTAGCTGACAAAACAATTTTTTAAGAGCCTCCTTGCCACGATTCAGAAATACAAAGGCTTCGTTTTATTGTCATTTGGCACATTTGCTCGTGCTTCTATGATCCCTAGTCATATTCAAGAAGCTCTTATGAAGACTTTCGAAAAGTTTCCAGATTTTTTGTTTTTGTGGAAGCATGATTTGGAAACAGATGAAACATTGTTGAAGTCGGGAAATAGAAATTTTCTTCCGGTGAAATGGTTGCCGCAATATGCCCTACTTCGTAAGAATGAGAATCAGTGGCGTATGCAGACCCCATGAATGGGGGAGGGAGGGTGCAGTTGGTCGGAAAAATTCAAAAAATAAAGGCGAAAATCAAAATTTTCCGCCATGCCAAAAAATATGGCATAGGCTCTAATGGAACGAAGAGGATGGAACGAGATGAATGAAACGATCGAATAAAACGATATGAATCGTTTCAAACCTTTCGTTCGAATCATTCGAGTTTATGCCAAAAAAATACCCTTGTTTTTTCTACCCTTCGGACTGGATTGGGTGTCATACCCCTGCATCCACTCTTGTGTACGCCACTGATGACAATTAATACAAACATGCTCATGAAAATTTTAGATCACCCAAAATGCAAAGCTTTTATAAACCATGCTGGGTTTAATGGAGTAATCGAATCGATTTCTGCAGCCGTTCCAATGATTCTTGTTCCTCTTTTTGGCGATCAAAATCACAATGCGGCAGTTTTAAAAAGAAATCATCTTGGTATATTCCTGGGTCTTGCTAACCTAACAGAGCATGGGCTAACAACAGCGCTGCAAGAATTACTCCAAGATAATCCAAGGTTAATTAGATCCTATTTTATCTCATATATTTTTTTAGCAAATACCATCTCCGTACTCAAGAATTTTCAAGACGCTTGAAAAATAGGGTCATTTCACCAGAAGTTGAAGTGCTCAAATACACAGAATATGTAGCTGAATTTGGAACATTACCAGAACTGAATCTTGCTAGTGCAAATATGACATTGATAGAAATTTATATGTTAGACTTAATCGGGATTTTATTTGCAATATTATTTATTGTTGTAATAGTATTGTTTATTATGCGCATGTTGTTTAGACTATATTGCAAGAAAAATAAGAATAAAACTGATTAGACATGGTTAGCAAAATACTTTCTATTTTTAAAGGGCCAGTAAACTTTTATCGGTTTATTTTTTATGCATTTTTTAGAAAAAAACTCACAAAAAGTTGTATACAAATAGGGTGTTTTCCCTGCAATTTTTAACTTTTGATCTCAACACTTACCCAACAACTTCCAAAAGGAATTGAGTGAAAAGCTTTTAATGGTAAAAACTAGTTCAATTTTCAAACACGTGTCAGACTCTTTTTCCCCATTCAAGCACATGTGATAAAAACAGTACAAAAAATTCACATCAAAACTTTATACCAACTATAATAAACTTTTAAAATAAAAACAACAGTTTAAGGCACATAGATCAACAATAACAATTTTAATAGTCATATATTTATCTTTTATCACTTTATAATGATTTCCTTTTCCTATTGTTTCTTATTTTTTCTTTTGGCGGTCCAATTAAACGAGCAATTCGCNAATAACAATTTTAATAGTCATATATTTATCTTTTATCACTTTATAATGATTTCCTTTTCCTATTGTTTCTTATTTTTTCTTTTGGCGGTCCAATTAAACGAGCAATTCGCAAAGTTTTCAAACGTTCTTGATCGGCAAGGCTTCCTTGGTTGATCCTATAAATAAAATTGAATTAAAAAAGACAAAATGAATGATTTACATGCAACCCAGTGCTTCGAGTATACCGGATATTTTCTTCTCAGTTGTGTGCAGTTCAAGACAAATCGGAGTAATTGGCAGCTCCAAACTGGTTGCTGAAATATAAGGTTTAGATATAAAAAAACAGGAAGATTCGAAACGTACGATCATAAACCAAAGCAAGACATAGAAAATGAGCCAATATTTTTTCACGATCGATTGTAGACACACCAAATCTCTTTCCTTGTAACCTATCGGCTAAAAAATTGAGAAAAATTTTTTTGTATTCAAATTTTCAAAGTCGTACAGAAAAATTCCGTTCGAATCATTAGATTAAAACTTTCGGGTAATTTGAAAGCGTCCAAGTCATCGAAATTTATAGTTTTCTTCCTCACATTGGCATTCAACAGCTAAAAAATGGAATGCATGAAAATTAGACAAGTAACTGGGCCAGCCAGAATCATAGTAGTGGAGAAAAAATTTATTTTGTAACACCCTGTATAAGCTAAAAAATACTCAAAAATTACGATATATATTAAGTGAAGTGTCATAGTTGGGGCTTTTGTTGTTGTTGAATGGAAAAAATTATTTAAAGGACATCTTGACAATAAGTCAAATTAATTCTTACAATAATAAATTTAGCCATCGTGATTAATTTCAGTGCCAGAAATGCTCTTTCTTCAGGCTTTGCACCGTTCAACACATTTCCAATACGATGAACCAAAAAGACAGGAATATCTGCTTTGAGGAGCTTGTCTTCTTCATCGTGCTGTTTGAAATAAGCCAGTGCAGTTTTCCCATATCGCTCAACATCTTCGTTCGAGCGGAACAAACTCAATGAATAGACATCGATTGGAATCTGAGCGAGCATATTCGGCTTCGGCAAAATCAAGCTGCCCTGAAAATTTTAAATCATTCACATTCAAATTGGTTAAAATCCACCTGCTGAGCAGCTCCTGGCTTGACATCTTCGGTTTTGATAATGCTCTTCGATTCCATAAGCTCAGCCGGTGAAGCGAATGCGGTTGAAGTCATTGCTGATAGGGTGTCCTGAAAATAGAGACATTAATTTGTCAAAAAAAAATCCATTTCAAGTTATATTTTTGAACGGTTATTTTCAACTCATACTTCAGTAATTCTTCGACGAATAGCCGCTTCTTGGAACTTGTTCTTTTTGGCACTTCCGAACTGAGAAATTAAATCTCGTCTTTTCTGAGCATAATTTTCACTACTGAACGAATAATCTGCATTGTAATCTGGCGCAGCTCGGGTGTTACTAAAAAAAAGTGAAATTAGAAGAAAAAATCGCTTTTTGAGATCAAAATAGATAAAATAAATTTTGAGCTCCAAAATAAGTTCGCACTTACACAGTTCCTTTAATAACCTCATTCGCATTTGACACAGCCTCAAATTTGATTAGAGTAGCCGGCCGAAGTTCTCTAGGATTTCTCGTCACTTTACTCACTTTCGCCACAACATATTCATACCCATCATCTTGTTCCAACGGCATTCCCACATGTCTCACATTAGACGTGCCCTTAAAATTTGCACTTAACACGAAAAAATCTTTTTCCAAAGCTTACACTATTTTTTACTGAATACACAACCCCTCCCGAGCGATTCTTGTGTCGAACAAACTTCGCCTTCCCCGGATTAGCAATCTCACTATGTGTGAATATAGCAATAACATCTTTAGGNACACAACCCCTCCCGAGCGATTCTTGTGTCGAACAAACTTCGCCTTCCCCGGATTAGCAATCTCACTATGTGTGAATATAGCAATAACATCTTTAGGCTTTTGGATCTCCTTTGCTTTATCAGAATTATTTAGTTTTGGCAACTTTGGTGTTTTAAAAATAGAATTTGAAGTGGATGCGATAGAAGAAGATGGTCTAGAGTCGTTTTCTTCCATGTATAGATCATTAATAGCTGCTGGCATAATATCATTACATAAAAAAATGGCATATACAACCACGGAAAGAATTGATAGGACGAACAAGAACGGGACACAAAAACAGGAAGACAAGAACTGGACGATTTTTTTCTTCAGATCTCAGCTCCTTTAAGGAATTTTTAGTGTAAAAGACTTTTTTTCTCAACTTTTTATCCTGAGTAAAAAAGTCTTTGACACTATATAAAAATTCCGGAGCTAGTGGCAAATGTGGACCGGTCAGTTGATGTTTCGAAACTTGACATTTCGAAAATTGACATTTCGAAAACGCGTTGACTTTTCGAAAATTGACGTTTCGAAAACTTACGTTATTTTTCTATTAAATTTTCGAAATGTCAATTTTCGAAATGTCAATTTTTTCGAAATGTCAACAACCGATTTTTATCATTTTTTGAAAAAAAATTGATTTTTCATCATTTTTTTTGAAAAGTTATATTTTTTAGATTTTATAAAACCCCCTATGGGATTATTTCTATATAAAAAAATCAGCATAATTTTTTCCATTAGATTTTCGAAATGTCAACTTATTGCATTTTTTTAAACTCCATAATCGTTTCGAAATGTCAAGTTTCGAAACATCACATGACCTGTGGACCCAAGTGAGAGTGATGTGAAATGGGATCATCCAGGTATTACGTAATCAACTTTTTGGTGGTTTACCCCCCCCCCCCAACATATTCGTCAAAAATGCACTAACGTAATCAATTTTTATGAGAAAGGCCGCCCCCCCCCACATGATTACGTAATATCTGGATGACCCTAATCGACTTTTTAAAAATATCTTCAAATCATTTTTCTATTTTTTTTCTCGTATTTGTGGCGAATTTTTTTTATTTCCGCGTTTTATTTTCATAACAAAACAATAAATAACAAAAACCGCACAAAAAACACACCGCGAAGAATCCTTTTTCGGCTTATTTTGATTCGTAGGTCCAAATTTACCCAAAATTCGCCACAAATACGAGAAAAAATGATTTGAAGATATTTTTACAAAGTCGATTTCACATCACGTTCACTTGGGTCCACATTTCCCACTACCTCCAAAATTCCTTTTAGGAGCCGAGATCTGAAATCGTCCCATTCTTGTCATTCCGTTATTGTTCATCCCGTTTTTGTGTTGTTTGAACGATCGTTCCATCCCGTTATTGTGTACGCCAAAAAATATAGTAAAAAGATGTCAAATTTCTGCACACATGAGACAGAAGTTTCGACGTAATGATTCGAATAGAAAGTCCGGAACTACTTCGGCTCTTATACCCCTTGAACGTGGTCGAAAATTGAAAAAAAATTTTCGAAATTTTCTCAAAAATGACCCTATAGGGGTAATTTTATGCAGGAAACACGTTGGCTATGTTATTTTGCGTAAAAACGGTTCCACATTCGAGAAAATTGAGTTTTTTTTTACATATTTTATATTTTATACATCATAAAATGTCCAGAAATTAATTCGAAAATTTTTCGATTTTAGACCATGTTCAATGGGGTATAAGAGCCGAAGTAGCTCTGAAAGTCCTTCCCTCCCCATTTTCACTGAAATATAGTTTTTGCTGTGCAAAAAATTTTACAGTTAATTTCATTGAACTGAAAAAGTATTTTTACATATGTGCAAAAAACTGAGAAAATTTTCTCGTTTAACTTACAAAACACGAAGGGACCAAACTGTGCAAAAAGTTGAGAGACCCCCCAAAAACGACATAGAATCGGCTAGAAACTTGGGGTTTTTTAGGTGGGGAATCGATTGCGCACCTTTTCGATGCATGAAAACGCCTCCCTGACCCCGATTCTTGGAAGTAGTGGGTGTTTGGACGCAATCAATATCAAAAATTCGAATTTGCGCCAGGAAATCGGCCGTCTAGGAGTTTTTCTAGGCGAGGATTTTTTAAATTTCTTTTTTATCACGGTTGCAGACAGATCAGCAGAAATCCTACTACCTGTATTGTTGGCGTAGGCGGATCTGAATTATGTATTATTTGTGGTCTCATGTTGTTAGTCTGTATAATTATAAATTTGAGGTGTAATTTATTGTTATTAAATAAAATTGTTTTGTTGGTTGTGAATAAATGAATGTTTGATACGCATAAAAGAACAAAATTTTAATAAAAACCATAAAAATAAAGGTGAGAAACGAACAAAGAAGATCAAGAATTCCTTTACTACATTTCAGACTGCAGATGTGATCAAGAATTTGAAAATTTAACCTCTGGCATTGTAAACAATCGCTTTTATTTTGAGAAAATTCAAAATCGAGCGATTACTGTATTTGCAACTTGTCTGTTTCCTCTATTTTCTTGGCTTATGTTTTGATTGGCTTTGATGTATGTTCTTTTGTTTGAAAGTATAAGGGACCGAGATTATAAGTTTTTTCTCTTAATAAAAACTAACAAATTTATGATCTTCTTTTAATTTAGACAATTGAAAATGTCTCGCTTGACGGTAGCCTTGCGTGCAAAGAAATTCCAAACGCCATGGGGAAGTAACTATAAACCAGAAGTAAGATCGTAGCACTATTATTTGTAATATCCTATTTTTAGGTCGCACCATTCAAATTCCCTCTTGGAATCCAAATTGATAATGCAGCGGGTAAAGCAGGACCCCTAGTTCCGCCTTTAATTAGCCCCAAAACTCCAACTGGTGTTCCATTTATCCCACCTCAGCCACCAGGAACAAGATTGAATAATTGGTTGTTCCATTATCTCGATTGGTCTATTGGCCGTCTATATGAACGAGTTGGAACTTACTTGTATAATCGAATTTTAATTCACAGTGAATTTGGGCTATACAGCAAATACTATAACTCAAAAGTTCATGGCCCCTATTGTCATTGGCGTTGGTATGGGCCACGTAAGTAGTGTTTCGGATTTTAAACAGGAGTGCTCATTGGGTGCTACACAATAGATAGATAGACCCCCAGCTACGGGAGGAGCACTTTTTTGGTGAAATTTTTTGGGCAAAAATGGCCATTTTTGGTGAAAAAATATCATTTTTTAGTGAAAAAATTGGAAAAATGATCATTTTTTCAAAATTAGAAAAAACAAGAGAGGACCCTTAGGAAAAATTTTAAAGAATGGGGTCACTTGCCCCCTCCCCCTGTGGCTACGCCACTGGTGCCATACCTCGAGCACAAGAGGATTTTTAATAGTTCATTTGATCATATGAGTGTACCTTGTGAGTATCTTTGTAAGCTATTACAAATCATTCCTCTAGTCTAAACCAAGTTCTTATTTTTAGCCGATGCCAAACTTTTGGATGTAAAACTTTCCGAATTACCAGCTTGGTTGCGTCGTCGTGAATACACTCCACGAGCTATATGGCGCGAAACCATGCGTAATGTTTTTCGTATTCATAATCTATGGTATGCACCATTGTTCGGCCCTACTTTTACAACTGGATTGCGTTATATACTNCGCGAAACCATGCGTAATGTTTTTCGTATTCATAATCTATGGTATGCACCATTGTTCGGCCCTACTTTTACAACTGGATTGCGTTATATACTTGCTATATCGTTTATCTTTTTCATCTTCCGCTACACTGAATACCGAGAGGCTAACAAGAAGTGTTACTATAATTGGTAATCGATCGGATCAATTTTGAATAGATGTTGTAGAAGGCAGACTTATTATATTTTTTGTCATGAAGATTTCTTGAAATAAGTCTGCCTAGTTAGAAATTTATGTCTTTTTCTCTGCCACTAGTTTTAACGGATTATTATTTTTCTTTTATTATATCAAAATAGGTCATCGTCTCAATAAAATTTCCTTTTGTTAATGAATGACTACCGATGGAAGATTCCTTTTTGATTCTTTACTATTATAGTGTTATGTTTAAAGAATATAAAAATTTCAATTTATTGAGTTTTATACGTTCACAAATACGATAAGAATTTTCTTACGGACGCCATAAATGTGTATAAATAGGCTCAACCATGTCGAGACGGGACAAATTGTTTTCTGTTGAGACAAAAAATTTCATTCGAGATGATTGACAAAATTTGTACTCATGTACACGCTTTCATTTTTCGCATTGGCATTTAGGCCCCCACTAACTCGTCATAACAAGAATTTCTATCACTAATTTTGTTACGACGCGCCACTAATTATTCGTAACTTGTTATGACGCAAAACAAAAATGTTCTAATTTGTTACGACGACAACACTAATTCGTTGTAACAAGTTACGACAATTAGTGATGATTACGACGATTAGTGAGGGCTTTACGACACAGTGCGGATTTCGGGTAAACTATATAAAAGCCGTTGTATAGGGGGCAAAAAGTTACGGGGCATATTCAAAAAGTCATGAGACAAGGGGCAAAAAGTTACGGGACAACTGAGAAATTTTATTTACCCTAATTTCACGCGTATAAGCCGCGGCTTATACGGGGAATTAAAATCGTTTTGCCATAATTTTGGCCTAAAAGCTCTCTGAAAGTGATCCTATGGGGATGGGGGAGGGTAACCGAAAATACGATTTTGATGGTTTAAAAATGTTGCAACGTTCATTTCATCTAAGATTCAAGGGTGCGGCTTATACGCGTGAAATTAGGGTAGTGTAAATCGTCTAAAAAATACAAAATCAGGCGATTTACACTCAATAAAAATTTTCAGTTGTCCCGTAACGTTTGGCCCCCTGTAATGTTTAAACG
This sequence comes from Acrobeloides nanus, assembly GCA_900406225.1. Classification (NCBI taxonomy): domain Eukaryota; kingdom Metazoa; phylum Nematoda; class Chromadorea; order Rhabditida; family Cephalobidae; genus Acrobeloides; species Acrobeloides nanus. The sequence goes on along the minus strand of OZJO01001161.1, from coordinate 27,719 downwards.
TACAAATTGAGATACTTCAATGTATAAATTGCAAAACTGGGTGTTTTTTAACCAAAATTTTGTTTGTTGTTTTTAAAGGGGGTGCAAATTAGGGCCCTTTCTCCAACAAAAATTTTTTCTAAAATGATCATTTTTAGAGGTAATTTTATGCGAGAAATCGATTGCGCGCACTGCCAAATTGTGAAAACGCTTCCTTGACCCTGATTCAATGGATGGGGTGGGTGTATTGAAGCGAAAATCGAACATTTTTGGATTTTTATGAGGAAACCGTTAATTCTTAGGTTTTTCTAGGCGGGGAATCGATTGCGCGCATTCCCGAACCTTTAACACGCTTCCTTGACCCTGATTCAAGGAAGAAATCGAGGGGGCCCAGTAGGCGCTACGCTACTGCTGGCAAATTGTCTCGACAGTGAATAATCATCTCGAACAAAAAAAAGTTGCGTCTCGACAAAAAGCAATTTGCACGCGCCTCGACGTCGTCGAGACTATTTGCACGCTTTTGTGGTCTTATACGCATTTTATGCGAATTTCGGATCAACTATATAAAGGCGGTTGGAATGCGCCAACATACAAATAGCGATGCTCAAACATAGAAATTCCAAGGCTGAGTGCGTACAAATTGCAAAGATTATTGTCTAGTGGTACTAGTTCGTAACAAAGGACCCACTTTTCGAAAAAAATTGTTTGAAAATGACCACTCTATGGGTAATTTTATACGCTGAATTCAAAAATCGCACTCCCGAAGTTTGAAAATGCTTCCCTGGCTATGTATCTGAGATTATTTTGGCGGGAAACTATGCATACCTGCATAGTCGTGTTGGCGGGAAAATGTGAACTTAACGTGTCGCACCTTGTTTTTGGAGCTTAGGAAGCATTTTCAAACCTCGAGAGTGCGATTTTTGAATTCAGAGTATAAAATAAAAATTTCTCCTAGGGTGATCATTTTCAAAATTTTTTTCGAAAAGTGGGTCCTCTGTTTCGAACTAGTACCTGTCAAGTTTTTGTCTCGACCAAATTTGTACGCGACTCGACATGGTCGAGTCTATTCGCATTGTGCCTATTCATGCTGCTACAATTTAAAAAATCCGATTTTTCCATAGTGTATTAAAATTTTTAAGAACGAACTAAGTTTGACCTTTTTTCGCAAATTGACTAAAAATATTGGGGGTGAAAAGTTCGATGACAGCCCCAGAAGCTTGTGAACTCAAAAAAATTAAGGGATAAATCATTTTTTTAACATACATTCGTATGAACGAATTCGTATAATATAGTGTTAGAAAAATATGATTTGTCTCCGAACTTTTTTTGGATGTCATGAACTTTTATGGGAACTTATGCACTTTGGCCCCCCCCCTCAAAATTTGGGGGGGGGCGAAGTGCATAAGTTCCCTTTTATGTGTCTGTCACCGGTTTTTTGTCATCCGATATAACAATTTTAATGTTTAATAACAGCATTGTCGATTAATTCGTTCCTTCAATCTAACTTTTGATATTATACAATTAGAAAAAAACTCAAAAATAACTTTTTTTGGTACTAGTTTTGATACTAAAACAAAAAATTGTTTTCAAATTTGAAAAAATTTTGAATAAAAAACTGTTAACTAAATTCGCTTTTTTGGTGAGGTGAAGTCGGTCCTAGTGCCATTTTTTAAACGTTTATTTCTGAGTGAAATTGTTTTTAGCGCAACTATGAGTAATATTTTTTAGAAAGATGACTCGACGAGGAGCCTTAATAGTCTTTGAGGGCTTGGATCGAAGTGGAAAAACAACGCAGACTCAAAAGCTATTGGAATTTTTTCAAAAGAATGGAAAAAAATCTGTTATTCAAAGGTTTCCAGGTAGGGATTCTGCTAATTTTAAAAATTTCATATCTTTTCAGATCGTGAAGAACCTCTAACTGGTCCAACTATCGACAACTTCCTCAAAACCGCCACAACTGTCTCTCAATCTAAAGAAGTTATTCACCTGCTCTTTTCTGCTAACCGCTGGGCTTGTATGGACCGTATAAGAAGCCAACTAAACGAAGGAACTCATGTGATTATGGATAGATACTCCTTTTCTGGGATTGCCTATTCGCTAGCAAAAGGCATGGATAAAGCCTGGGTGTGTCAACCAGAAGTAGGATTGTTGAAGCCGGATTTGGTGCTATTTTTCGATATTGATCCAACTGTTGTTATGGCGAGGAATGGATTCGGCGGAGAGGCGTTGGAAAGGAGTGATTTTCAAGCAGCTGTTTATGCGAAGATGAATGAAATTTTTCAGAAAGAGTATTGGAAGGTACGCTGGCATTAGAGCGTAGGATCTCCGAAGTTTTGGGGGTGGTCCCCGGCCAAAAAATTTCAAAATTTTTCCATTTTTTCCCGGGGTATAAAGTGCCGAATTAGTTCATAGGTTTTTTTAATCCAATTAAATTTAGAAGATTAACGCTGCAGAAACGATCGAGAATGTACATGAAGAAGTCTTAAGCCACGTGAACCAAGTTCTAGAAACTGTGACAGCTGAAAAAGAATTCCAAATACTATCATTAAAAGATTTCGGATTGTAGTATCTTGTTCACGGCGGAGCAAACTCGAAAAAAATTGACGAATTAAAAGTTTGATTATATTTACCTGATTTGCAATTTAATCTAATTATTGAAACGAAAATTCAAAATTTTCAAAAATTTTCAAAAAATCTCAAGAAAAATGGTCAAACTTGCAAAGTAACTTTTTAAGGGTTCATGCTTTTTAAGTAATTTTTTTATAAAATGCTTTCGAATTGTATACTAAAAATTAATGCACCGCTTTTTTGATAAAACTTAAATTTTTACGTTCTTTATTCACTATAAAAATTAGCTAATTTTCGTAGTTATTAGCTTTGCAAGTTTGACATTTTTCTTGAGATTTTTTGAAAATTTCTTAAAAGGAGTGCAAATTAGGGCCCTTTCTCCAAAAATTTATTTGAAAAATGGCTTTCTAGGAGTAAAAATAGGATGAAAAATCGATTGCGCACATCCCCGTCGCGTGAAAATGCTTTCTTCACCTTGTTTTCGTGTAAATAGCACTATTTTTCAAAATGGATTATGGAGAAGTGGCTGATCACCATCCTGAAACGAAAATCATTTCGGCGGTTGCTATTCTTGCTTATCTTGATATCAAAGAAGACCTAGATTTTCTGCCTTCTGAGAAGAAGAAACGTGAAGATGAGCTGGAGTGAATTTTTTGAAGTTAAATTTATTTACGATCATTAAGATCGCGATAAAGTCACAGGAACAATACAATAGTCCATACCATAAATAATATCCAATAGAATATGATAAAACACAATAAAGTACCGGAACACACATAAGAATAGATGCTCATAAATATAGTCATATAATAACAATTTAAACATAATTATTCTAAGCCAAAACAATAATTCTTAAGAGAAAAAGTAACAATAAATTCATCCTGCTAACTTCAACTAGAAGACTAACTTCAAAAAATTCACTCCAGCTCGTCTTCACGTTTCTTCTCAGAAGGCAGAAAATCTGAGTCTTCTTTGATATCAAGATAAGCAAGAATAGCAACCGCCGAAATGATTTTCGTTTCAGGATGGTGATCAGCCACTTCTCCATAATCAATTTCGAAAAATAGTGCTACTTCCGCGAAAACAAGGTGAAGGAATCATTTTCACGCGACGGGGATGTGCGCAATCGATTTTTACCCCTAGAAAGTCATTTTCAACAAGTTTTTGGAGAAAGTTCCTAATTTGCACCCCCTTTAAAATTTTGAATTTTCGTTTCAATAATTAAATTGCAAATCAGGTTAATATAATCAAAACTTTTAATTCGTCAATTTTTTTTGATTTTGCCCCGTAGTGTTGTCTATTATATTTTTTACTTTATCTACAATTTTCGTTGTATATATAATTACCTTTTTATGTTTCTATTTTTTAAACGATATTTATTAGATATTTATACAACTTGCCAGTATGTTAATTTTAATGTTGTAATTTTGGCGTTTTATATGTTTAAAACAAACTTTCCGAGAAAACCGGGCTTTGGGTGTCACAAAAATGTTGTAAGNTTCGTTTTGTATATAATTACCTTTTTATGTTTCTATTTTTTAAACGATATTTATTAGATATTTATACAACTTGCCAGTATGTTAATGTTGTAATTTTGGCGTTTTATATGTTTAAAACAAACTTTCCGAGAAAACCGGGCTTTGGGTGTCACAAAAATGTTGTAAGTATACCTATTTTGATAATGAATTTTATCGATTTCTAGAAAGATTCGTTCAAAATCTCTTTTACCAAAGTTGTAGAGCTTGATTTCTTCTACAATTTTCTTAAAGGTTATTTTTGATGAAAATCGATAGAAAAATGAGAAAATCGCACGTAGCCCTTTAAGATTTTTTTGACATTAAAGCTCTGTTTTCTTAAAAAGGCGTTTTAATAAAACAAAATTAAGCTATATTCGGTGCTCGATATAACGCTCCTCCCTAAAATTCGATATAACGTCTCCTCCCATGCAGTTCAGGTTCTGATAAAAGTCTGAAAATACAACCACGCAGGGATCATAAGTATCTGTGGCCCAAAAAATACGTTTAAAATCGGCATTTTCACTATTTTTCAATGAAATTTTTTTCAGTAGTATATGACGATCCCAATCGGTCTTTTTGAACGAAACGAAATTCATGTTTTTCGCTTTTGAAGCTACTTTCCTATAAGTTGTTTAAGTTGCTACTTTCCTATAATTGGGTGTCCGTACGTAAATATACTATAAGGTTGACGGAAAAATTTTTTCGTTTTTTCTTTTGTGAATAACTCAAAATTTCAGCGAAAATAACAAAACATGCCTTCACAAATTGGGAAAAAACACATCTGATTTTTGGGTGTGGAGAACAAGCATATTCAACAAAAATCTTATTCCCATCGAAATCCACTTCCTGATTTTTTCCGTCTTTTCGGAGGGTAAAATCGGGCTCGGGAATTCGATGAAGATAAAAAATTTTGTTGAACATGCTTGTTCTCCACACCCGAAAACCCTTTTCCGATGTTTTAAGCCATGTTTTTCGATGAAATTTTGAGTTATTCACAAAAGAAAAATCGGGCAAAATTTTAGCGTCAACCCTAATATACAACCTATATTTTCATAAACCAAACTATACAATTCACAAAATAAACTAATATTTTCATGGAGCACCTAAAGATGTGTCTCTTGCTGGCATTAAGGGTCGCACTCCTGGAACCGGTACATATTCTTTTTTCCATTCATAATTCTTAATTGTCCACTCTGTGATCAAATCTTCCTTTTTCTTAAGCTCCTCGGGTAGCTTTCCAGTATGTTTCCATATAAGCCATCTGAAAAATAACAATTTTTATAGAGAATTTTCAAAATTGAGAATTCATTTCTAACAACATCAGTAACTGAAAAACCATACCTGAAGTTATTAGTCGGATGCTCTGAACCTTTCCACAAATATATTCCAGCATTGACAACAATCGATAGAATCACAATACTAGAAGCAAAAGTCACAGCACCACCACTTCGCAAAGGATATCTAGCATAATGTCGGAGGTTGTAGAGATAATGCTTGAGCTTTACAGAAAATTTTGAAGGATACTCTATTTTTTTAACTGAAGGAGACGGCTCTATCTGTTTTTCTGACATTTCTAAACAGTGCACATTAAATTATCTTGTAGAAAATTTCGAATTCGTATAAACATCCTGAGGTAGAAAAAGAGAATACAAAAAAAATTCGATTTCTCAACAAAAAAAATTTCGGGTCTATGTAACTTATCAAAATTTTTACTAAAAAGTCGAAAATTTTCCATTTTTTCACCAAGATTCGTCTTTTTTGCCAAAAATTGACATTTTTCTAAACATTTTCAAGTCCCGATTGGGGTAGGGAGTCCGGCATATACAATAACGAGACGAACAAGAACGGGAAACAAAAGCGCGACGATGAAGGGAATTACAAGCACAAGTGTCGTCTCGTTCTTGGTCATCCCGTTAATGTGTTGTTTGAACGATAGTTCCATCCCGTTCTTGTCTACACCGAGAGCTACAAGGGGGGGGGGGGCAAAAGTCCTGGCGTAAGGGGGCGGTATATCCTCACCTAAGGGGCAAAAAGTCCTAGCCAAAGGGGCAAAAAGTCCTGGCCAAGGGGGCAAAAAGTCCTGGCCAAGGGGGCAAAAGTTTTGACATTTTAAAAACGTGTTTTCTCGACAATTCTGGACGAGAAAACACCTTTTCAGCGTTTTTGACAATGCCAGGCGAGGATATACCGCCCCTTACGCCAGGACTTTTGCCCCCCCCCTTCTTGTATTGCTCATCTCGAACGGATTTAAGTTGACTTACAAGGGACCTTCAAGGTCTGAGAAACTCAGATTTTTTTGAGACCTAGCTTAAAAGTTAGGAAAAAATGTGGACGCATTTGTTTTGTGGCTACAAGGGTTCAGGTTTGAATCCCACTTGTAGCCAAAAATTTTTGCACAAAGTAAAAATCGAAAAATTTTGCAACTTTATGACCCCATAGCTCAAAAAATTTATACCCAATCAATCAAGCGACTATTATATTCGTTTTTTCCACATTTTTTCCTAACTTTTAAGCTAGGTCTCAAAAAAATCTGAGTTTCTCAGACCTTGAAGGTCCCTTGTTAGACGGAAAAACGTTACAATTTGGACTTATGAACTTATTTCAGGTGCAAAAGTTGGTAATTGTAAAGTAAAAATAACATCGCCAACGTGTTTCCCGCATAAAATTCCCCTAATAGGGTCATTTTTGAGAAAATTTCGAAAAATAAAATTTCTCGATTTTAGACCATTCAATGGGATATAAGAGCCGAAGTAGTTCCGTTTTCTTGTGTCTGAAATGTTATTATCAAAATTACAAGTTCTCTTTGTATTATAATTTTTATTCACGTCCTAAAGAAAAAATCATGTCTTTAAAAGAACAAATGNTGAAATGTTATTATCAAAATTACAAGTTCTCTTTGTATTATAATTTTTATTCACGTCCTAAAGAAAAAATCATGTCTTTAAAAGAACAAATGAATTTTGAATATAAACAATAAAATTGGAAAAACAATTTATCACCTTTCATAGTGGATATGAAAGCTTTGTAACAGGCTCTCTCGGATCATGACCCCAGCCAAGGAAAGGTTTTTCTTGAAGCACTCTTCTCATAATTATCTGACGACCACCAACTGTCTTCATTCGCGCTTCAACACTACCAACTTTCAGCTTTCGATTCACTTTCATAGGAAAATATACTGGCCTAAAGTTCGAGCGATGCCATGGGCAATTGTTTCGCACAGCCATTTCGAAGATTCCAAACGGCTTGAAGGCTTTATTCAGTAACATATTGGAGCCTCAAATTCTGGTTAACCATAAGGTACTTATTTTTTTTAGAATACCTCCTCTGTAGAACATGCCCTTTAGTAGGCTCAAAATTCGCATAACTCGAGCTTCAAAAAGTAGTATAAAAAGCGCTCAATAGACACAGTTTTCACGAGCATAGGCTCCAATGAATGGAAATTTTATACCAACACATAAAAGATACGTGATTTTATTCAAAACGATATTCGAAAACAATATAAAATTATCACAATTCAAAAAGACGAGAAAAGTCAACAAAATAAAAATTGACAAAGCACTCGAATTATGCGGATTTTGAGCCAACTAAAGGGCGTGTTCCACAGAAGGGGTATTCTAAATAAGTATCAATAAATAAACTGCGTCTATAACGCATTTCATAAATAAATAGAACCAATTTTAGAACGTTCTTTATACTATAAACTATTTGTAAACAAAAATAAAACTATATGAACACTTTAAAAACTTTTCAACAAAAAAATCACAAGGCTGTTTAAAGAAACTAGAGGTAAAAATATTTTAAATAATCACTCTTCGTTTATCTCAAAACGACTTTAAATTTCTTCGCACCGGAATGTGTGGATAGAAACTCGGGTACCATATGTGATAAGTAGAAAACCAACAAATTATTCCAATAAGAGCACCCAGGAATTTATGCGAAAGCGTATGGTAATACAGAGTTGTGATGACCAGTTGGACATCCTAAAATTTCGAATATAGTCGATTTTTTCATGAGCAACACACGAGCATTGACTCGGGGTCAGCGATATTTAAACGATTGATCAAGCACTAGAAAATTCAAAAATTTGCCGATCGACCCCCTTTCTTGCAGTCACAATTCAAAAATTCCTTCGAATTCGTGTTCCCCACATCCGAAACCCCGAAAAATTTTAACCCCCGAGGGTTTTCGGGTGTGGGGAACACGAATTCGAAGAAATTTCAGCGAAATTTTACTCGAAATTGTTGAATTTTCTCATGTTTGATCAATCGTTTCAATATCGCTGGCCCTGAGTCAATCAAATTGCTCGTGTTGGTCATGAAAAAAATTCGACTATACAATGAGACAGCTATGAATAACTTGCCCAAAGGAAATGGAAGACAGCCATAGCAATAAATAAATATTGTACATGTCCTGAAGCTACATGAAATTCTACATACTCTCGAGCAGATGGTATGTGCTGTGGAGTAGTTTTGGGTGAAGTTGGCCAATTCTTGAAAGCTACAGCCTAAAAAATCAAATTTTTTCAAACAAATCTATAAAAACCCCACTTCTTCGCACATAATCAAAACACTATAGATTAGCAAGAAACAATGGCCACTAATATCAAACCCAGGAATCCATTTTCCACCTTTATCACTGCAGTGATGACGAGATAATGCTTCAAATCCATGACATTGACCAGTTCTTCTTTCAAAGTGGACAAAGCTAAAAGCTTTTTTGAGCTACTTCGGCTGGAGAGACCCAGTCAACATGGTCTCAAAACTTAAATTTTATTTGAAAATGCGCTTTCTAAGGATAATTTTACATGAGAAACACGATTCTGATGTTATTTTCACGCCAGATACTTCAGAAACTGTGAAAAAATAGATATTTATGTATCAAGAAAACAACTCAAAAACAAAACAATTCAACTATCGACTGGATATTAAGCTGCCACTTCGTTCTTCAAATCTTCAAAAAACACTCATTTTCATAATTTCTGACGTGAAAATAACATTCGAATTGTATTTCTCATGTAAAATTACCCCTAGAAAGCGCATTTTCGAATAAAATTTTTGAATTTTTAATATAAGTTTTGAGACCATGTTGACTGGGTCTCTCCAGCCGAAGTAAATCCAGCTTTTTTTACCTTTATGGCAAAAAAAAGTCTGGAGCAAAAACATCCCTAAAACTTTCAAAACTTACAATGACGTGCAAAAATACCAAAGACAAGTAGCAACACCCAGTCGAACAAGATTCGATAAAGCTTTCATGTTTGAATTGTAATGTAACTTTGACGTCAACCAAATAAACGGACCCAATAAGAAACATGTCCAAAACCAGCCGATTTTCACTCCATACTGATTGAGAAGGTTGTGTTTCTAAAAAACGTTAGGAACTAATATAGTTGAAGCGTCGCACTGAACGTGAATTTTTTTCAAAAAATTTTTTTAAGGCTTTTTTTAACAAAAAGCATGGAAAATTGTTAAGGAAGGCTTTTTCAGTGGCGTAATTCCAGCCGAGGAATGGGAGGAAGCGGTTGATTTTTCTAAAAATTACCAATTTTTAATGAAAAATTATGTAAAAATAGGCTTTTTTAGTCAAAAATAGAGAAATTTTCAATACATAAGGAGAGACCCTTATGATTTTTTCGGCCTTCAGCATGAATAGAGAGGGCTTTTCCTGGTCCCTTCGTAATTACGCCACTAGGCTTTTTGCAGTGACAACCTTCCTGGGGCTAAAAACTGTACCTGAACAAGATAATAGCCTTCTGGCAAAGGGAAATATTCACCAATTAGAGAAAGTGCTATTACTAACGCCAAATAAAATGCCGCTTTCTTTCGGACGTTAATAAAAAGATATTTTCGTGCAATTTGCACTAGTGTTCCAATAATGACATCTTTAGGCGTGCTCGGAGCAGACAAGCGCCTATGGCTAGGACTAGAATTTTTTGACATTCTCTAAAAATTGTATGTAAAAATACAAAGAAAAACGAAATTGTATACAGGAGAAAACACGTTTTTGAAATGTCAAGACTTTTACTCCTTAGGCGAGGACTTTTGCCCCCCCCCCTGTACGCTTTTACTCCCCCGATCACGCAGCCGTGAAGTCCGAATCCCCTAACTTTTGTCAAAAGTCCCCTAACTTTCTCCCCTCCGATAAACCAAAAAATGTTGAATTCCTAATTTACGAAAATTATCCTGCTTTTACACTTGATTAGTGAATAAAAAAGAAAAGCTGATGATTTTACTACAAAATTTTGGGACATATAATCGCCAGATTAAACTAGGAGTGATAAAAAAAATTTGTTGAAATTTGTTTTATGTGTTCCTTTTGCGAAATTTTAGACTAGTTTTAAAAGAAATCGAGTAATAGAACAACAACTTTGCCTGAGATAACGCCAATTTCTGTGGTTGCGCCGCGGTGAAAAGAATTTTTCATTTCTTGTTTGTGTTTTGATATTATGTTCAAAGTTTTGAAAAAATCTAAACTTTGTTTTTGTGTTACATTTTTGGCTATAGAAAAATATATCCTTTAAATTTTAGTCTAAAGTTTTACTTTTTTTAGAGCCGAAACCTTTGTACAGTCTCAGTCACTTTGTCAGTCTCAGTCAATACAGTTCCATTATGTCGATAAGTGAACGATTATTTCCTGCTTTTCGAACGTAATTGTTTAAAATTTTGTTTATTTTTGTTGAAAAAAGGAAAAATGTTGGGCATTTTTGGGCACTAGGACAACTAGTCACTGCCAAGCGTGCCTGTGGCAACCGCTATCCGTCACTGATTAACAACCGTTACCAGGCTCTAGCAAAATTAGAAACGCAAAAAGTTACAACAGCGGAAAATTGGAAACGCAACTCGTTTTGTCAAAAAAAAAGTTCCTTTTTTTTGTAAAATTTCTATAGGGGAGGCAAAAATCCTGGCCTATGCGGACAAAAGTCCTGACCTAGGCGGATAAAATTCCTGACATTGTCAAAAACGCTGAAAAGGTATTTTCTCGTCCAGAATTGTCGAGAAAACACGTTTTTGAAATGTCAAGACTTTTGCCCCTTGGATCAGGACTTTTGTCCGCCTGGGTCAGGACTTTTGCCTCCCCCTGTATTTTCAATAAATTTTTTCTACTTTTTCATCAAAATTGTCCATTTTTTCAAAAAATTATATTTTTTTTGAGCATTCCAATTTTGCGTTTTCATCGTTTCCAATTTGCTAGAGCCCGTTACCATAATCATTTGATCTAAAATATGGTCACTTTTGAATTTCAAGAAAGCTCGTTTTTAAATGACGGTTGTCCTTATATGTGGGCAGGGATCAATATATTGACCCCACTTCCATAATTTTTTGGCGACCTTTTTTGGTCGATGATTTTTCCAGAAATTGGAAACGCCTCTCCGCACTTTTCAAATACAATATTAACCCACTCTGCCCACATATGGTTGCCCTCGTGATGGATAGCTGTGAAATGTCCTAATGACCATTTTTGTTGAAATTTTTCATAATAGGTGACCATTAGTATAATTTTTTTGAAAAATTGTGCAATNGTGAAATGGCAGTGACGGCTGTCCTAATGACCATTTTTGTTGAAATTTTTCATAATAGGTGACCATTAGTATAATTTTTTTGAAAAATTGTGCAATCTCAAGGGGGATTCTTATCGTTTTTTATTTGAAAATTTTAAGGGTTATTATCCTCTCTACTCACCTATGAAGGGTGAGCCAAAAAACCGTACTTTTTGTGTTTTTGGTGAAAATTTTTCAAAAATCACCTATAAGGATATTTTTATGCGATTTTTGGGCCTCAAATGTTGAAAAAAAGTTTTGTAAACTTTTTGCCAACAAACGCAAAATTACGATTTTTTTGGCACACCCTGTAGTTACTGCACTGCCTCGTCCCTGAATTCTAGAGCCTGCATTTCACGATATATAGAATCAAAAAATTACGTTTTTTAGGTTTCTTACATCTAGACAAGAATCATCATCTTTATTGGTACGATTTCTTCGGATATTCTTTAAAGTTAATCCTAAACTGCATGATTTGAAAGCTTCTACACAGAGTAGTATTATAAATAATCCGATTCCTAGTGGAAATATGCAATTTACTTCTATAGCGAATTTTTCACAGGTATTTTTTTCAACCGTGTATCTGGAGATCACATGCCATACGTCATATAAATAGCCTTTTCTTACTTTGGGGAAAGATTTTCAGATCTCGAAAATGTGAAATTCGGATTCCCCGCATAAAATTACCCCTAGAGGGGTCAATTTCAGATAATGAAAAAATTTTTCAAAAAATCTCACGTTCAGTGAGATACCTAATCGATACTTGTTCCGAACAGTATGTTTAAGGCTGATGATTCTTTGTAAAATATTGATCTTGGTAACTAGCGGAGTGTAGCCTTACTTGCTTTATTTATAATTTTTTAAAACTTTTAGTATAATTTAGGTAGCTCGTGCTCACAAACCAATGATCAAATTTCTGGGTGCTCGTTTGCCACGACCTCAATTTGATAGGTAATTACGAAGTTAGATATTTGTGACCATTGGATAATTTTAGTAATAAGCAGCCGCCTTTGAACAAATCGAGTAGCTCTCAGCAAAACACATCTCCAGGTAATTAGGGGGACACATACACAAGGAGGTACAGTACCCTCTTCGCATGCCTGTCCAATGGGGTATCGTGCTTCCTAACTTCGTCGTAACGGGTCAGAAATTAGGTACCAACTTCGTATTTGGAACTCGAAAACCAGTTTGTTTCCATTGATTTTGTTAACAAATTTTTGCAAAATTAACGAAGTTATTCAGCAAACATTTTACGAAATTTTTAAATTTCCTTCAGTTTTTTATTATTTTATAACCATTTTTCTATGACTAACTTCATATTTGAGGCCTGAAAGTCTTTTTTCTACAGAAACAGCCTCGTAAATATTTGAAATGGAAGTTTTTTTTTTGTTATTTTTTCGATCTTTTTCGGACCCTTATTTGAGTTTCCAAAAAAGGTCACAAAATCGCCTTTTTTGTTGTAATTTTTGCCCAATGTTGCCATTTTTTAGGCTCTAGGATAAGTGACACTGCCCCCCCCCCAACTTGTCCATGTATGATTAGGGGGACAATCCAATTTGGTTTAAATGTAAAGACATTCAGCTTTGTTTTTTGAACAAATTTTGGAAAGTTGTGGGCGTCATTAAAAATTTTGAGCCACGACTTTTTTTGATGAAATTAGCAGCTCATGTTCTAATATTTTAGCTGCGCGTGCTATAGGTTCGTCCATTGGTAAGGTTGGAACAACTCCACGTGGCTCAGGAATCGATGAATCTCAACTTCCACTGCGTTTTAGGAGGCATTTTATCGATCAGGCTGAAATCGATGCTATTAATGTATGTTTTTATGTAGTTTTCATAGTACAGGATGTTCAAGCATGAATTCTTCGATAAGAAAATTCAATTTCTTTCTCATCGAGAAAAAAAGATTTTTGGATACGGTCTTTTTTGTAAGTTGTACAGATATTTTTTCTAAAAATATATTCATGATTTTTTAATACGTTTGTGTATTAAAGCGAAAACCTGAAATTTTTTCCTTGTGGAATTTTCAAAAATAACAACACCGAGAGCGCATCGAAAAACGGTATTACCCCGAAAATCTTGGAAATCTGAAAATATGTTTTTGAGAAAATGAATTTCAAGAAATGGTCGAAAGCATAAAAATTCGAAAAATCGATTTTTTGACCATTTCTTAAGAACTTTGAAATTCATTTTCTCAAAAACATATTCTCAGATTTCAGAGATTTTTGGGGTATTACCGTTTTTGATGCGCTCTACAAGATGGCGTTGTCATTGTTTGAAAATTTCAAGTTTTTGCTTTAATCACAGACTTATTCAAAAATCATGAAAATATTTTTAGAAGAAATATCTTTACATGTCTAACAACATACAAAAGACCGTATCCAAAAGTCTTTTTTTCTTCGATGAGAAATCGAATTTTCTTATTGGGGAACTCATGCTTGAACACCCTGTACCTTCCACTTTAACACCTCATATTCGACTAATTGTCATTCTATATTTGACCAGAACAATAAGAGGTGTTAGCTTTTTTCGTATAATTTTACTCGAGTGGTGGTCGCCCTTAGCAACCGAATTGAATAGAATTTTTGGTTTTGAAATTTTCCTTCACACTTTTATTCGAAATTATTCACTAAAAAACACAATGCAGATTTTTAAATATTACTAATTTTTAGAGCGGAGGAGCTACTGTTTACAATTCCTAATGGCAATGATCTTATATAGGAATTTTTTAAATTAGTTTAAAAGATTAGCTTGATTTATGATTTTCTTGATTTATGTATAACGGTTTTTCTATCTCCTATACATTAGGGAAAATAAAATGATCAATATCTTATTCTAAATTAGTTTTCTTTGTCTAGTCTATTATGCATAAGCGTTGCTTGTTTGGTATTCTGACTTATTGCGCACGGCGCGCTCCAAATTTGTAAAAAATGGGAAGCACCCAAAATTGAATCTGAAACAAATTTTCTCGGTTTAAAAGTATTTGTTTAGCACGAAAATTGAAGCTTGTTTTCAAACGTATTTTTTGAATAGGATTTCTAGAATATGCTAGAAAGAAAAATTATTAAGTTTCGATGAATTTTCCATGTTTTTCTTCGTCGATGTTTTTATGTGTTACTGAAACAAAAACTTAATTGAAAATCGGAGACGCAATGTTTCCCATTTTTTACAATTTTGGAGCGCCTGAAACGCATGTGATGCGTTTTATTAAATTGTGAGTCATTTTCTCTTTTTGATTCTCACAATTGCTCAGTAATAAATGATTTTTAAACGTATAATTTTCTTTATTTGTTATGACAAATATAACTACGTTGTCAAAATTGAATTTCTTTTTTACAAGGAACCATCTCCAACTGTCAGATCAAAACATGTTAAGATGATTTTTATGTTAAAGAGCATCAAAAAATACATCGAAAAACGTGAAAAAAATTTCCCCGTGAAACACCTTTGATGGCCTGGATCGTAAATTTACGCTTAAAATTTTTTGATGCTCTTTAACATAAAATTCATTTTGATATAGATTTTGACCTGGCAGTTGGAGATGGTTTCTTGTTAGTTTTAGAAATACAAAAAGATTAGAAATGGCTTAGTAGCGCTTTCAACAGGAGACTATAATTTTTTAAAATAAAAGCTAGTCTTTCAATTATTTCCATATGTACAATGAAATGGTTTCGCATGAAAGGTTTTATTTTTTTATAATGACTGGACGATTTTTTCATGTTTTTTCGACCCGAATTTTTTTTCAAAAATGACCCTATCAGGGCTAATTTTATGCGGGGGAATCGATTGCGCGCATTTTCAACGCTTCCCTGACCCTGAATCAAGGAATCGGAGTGTGTTTTGAAGCGAAAATCGAAAATGTTTAGATTTTCTGCTTGAAAATGACTTTCTGGGGATAAATTTTTGCGGGGATTCGATTGCGCAATCGCATTCCCGAAGCTTGAAAACGCTTCCCTGATCCTGGATCAAAGAAAAATTGATGTATTATAGCAAAAATTGGTCATCGCTTCAATACACAAATCCAATTCACTGAATCAGGGAAGCGTTTTCAAGCTTCGGGAATGTGCGCAATCGATTTTGTACCCCTAAAAAAACATGAGGAACTCTTATGACTTTTTTGGCAGACCAAAACTTAAGGGGGTCTTTTGGTTTTTTGCTGTATATTTTTACCAAAAGCGATACGTTTGCCGAAATTTAACCCCCAAAGGCGACATGGGTGTTTGTCGACCCACTCCTAACCCACCGCATAAAATTAGCCCTGATAGGGTCATTTTTTAAAAAAAGTCGAAAAAATATGAAAAAATCACCCAAATTCCGATTTTTTTTATACACCTGTATTTTTTAGCCAACTGTCCAATTACGATGCCACCGATTTGACTTCTTTATTCAATTGCCTTATAGATTTGTGTGTGAATCAGTCCGCTGCTGAAGAACAATGTTCACTTGCAAAATTAATAGATTCCGTATTTAATAAGTCGGTTGAATCAAATCCTTCTACTTACAAGTAAAACTGCTAAATCTGATCTAATATTTTGTTTAAAAGGTTCTTGGCCGCCTCATCAACACTAAAGCGGCGTACATCCAAGTCTCCAAAGAAGATTCAAAAGAAGGACAAGAAAAATCATAAAGTGAAAAGTAATGAGAAAACTGTTTCTGTGACTACTCCAAAAGCGCCACGAAAAGCTTCAACTTCTAGGCCATCTTCTAAGTCAAATAAACAAGAAAAAGAAACTTTAATTCGTCCTTCAACAAGTACCGGAATTATTATCCCTGAAAACGAGGATGCAACTAATACAAATATTTCGAATCAAGATGAGATTTTGTTCAAGCTTCTAAAAGCGATTGAAGTACACCATGAAAATTTGAGACAAATAAAAAAAATTTTTTAGCTTGCAAATGATGATTTGGCTGGTATTGTATTGTGTCGTTTGATTCGGGGTTATGTTACTTATTGCAAAAGTGTCGGTACGTTTACTTAATGATTTACAGTAGAGTTGGGAAATCGGAACCGAAAAAACTGAAACCCTATGTTTTGAAAAACCTAAAAAAGTTGAAAACGAAACCAAAACTGTTTGAGAAAAACCGAAACTGATCCATTTTCTATCGGTTTCCTAACTCTAATTTACAGGGTGTATCCTAAAAAACCGGAATTTTAACGATTTTTTCATGGTTTTTCGATCCCAAAATTTTTTTTAAATTCCTAAAATGACCCATATAGGGGTAATTTTGTGCGGAAAATCGATTGCGTGCATTCCCGATGCTTGAAAATGCTTCCCGGATCCTGATTCAGGAAAGTAAGTGTATAAATTTGCACTTTTAGCTTTTATAAACACACTTACTTTCCTGAATAGGTCATTTTTAGGATTTTTGAAAAAAATTCGGATCGAAAAAACATGAAAAAATCGCTCAAATTCCTGTTTTTCGATACACTCTGTAGCTAAATTGTCTTGTTTAGTAGCCCAGAAACGTTTACGACGCATGGCAAAATTGGATGCGGCCAATTATTTTCTAAGAGCTATACGAACTCAAATTTCAGAGCCGAATCCATCACCTTTAAGAATGTTGGAAATCGATGAGTTGGCATCTGCTTTGCTCTCGATTTCACTTAAAGGTGTTTCTCGCGCAGGATTGTGTGCAATTTTTCTGTTTTGTTTTTAGATCGTAAATTTACGCTTAAGGTTCGAATCAGTGGCATGTTGACTCTTTTAATCAATCGTATTATGGAGATTGATAGGCTTTGGTCTACGGTTACTTTGTTGCGATTAATTTGCCGTTGTGTTAGATCACGTAATGATTTTTCGTTTAATCAAAATAAAATGCTTGTGTAGTTGTTTTAAATTTCAGTTAACACAATTGCACAACCCCCGTTTTGGGCCGTACATTATAGGGTGTGTCAAAATCTAATTCTGAGGAGATAGAGTAGTTTAAAAGTCAAAAATTCCAAAAATTAGGGTTTATCAGAGTGTTTTTATGGTTAAAAACTTTTTCGATAATTCTTTTTTGTATTTATTAGGGGATGAAAAGACGCAAATTATGATATATTAACTTTGACCTCAGAACTTTGTCTTCATGGCTAATTTTTGTGGAAAATTTTATGATTTTATTTAAATTTCAAAAGATTCGTTTTTGCAAGTTTGCAAAACTAAACCATGTTTTTTTAAAAACTTTATGAAAAGAAAGGACGTTTACATGTTTAATATTTTTCAAGTGTTCCTGACAGTTAACCTCGCAAAGTAAACATTGGCTCATTTTTTATGTTCGATCAGACAGATTTTCACTGGATCTTTGGCATTTGATCGAGACATTTCTTGTTATCTTTTATTTAAGTTTATAAAATTGTTGAGTTATGTAATAAAAATCCATTGTTCGCTGAAAGTCTCTGAAAATTCCTCAATTTTAGCTCGAAACGCACAACTAATGGGGAAAGAGAAACGCTTTGCGGAACGCTTTGTTGGTATGTTAAGTGCATTTAACGCCATTGAATGCAAAGAAGGCGGCGATAATGTATCAACACAAAAAATGGCTAGACTTGTAGAGATACTTTTCTTTATTTCAAAAAACAGTATGTTTTTTTTCACTTGTCACTTGGGATGCCAGTGGCGTAATTACGAGAGAGGGGGCAGTGAAGTAACTAGGATTTCGAAAATTTGCATTTAATATTTTTGGCACTTATGCACTATCCCCCTCCAGGCTGGAAACGAAAAAAATCAATTTTTTCAACACCCCAAACAATTTTTTAACATTAAAAAANGATTTCGAAAATTTGCATTTAATATTTTTGGCACTTATGCACTATCCCCCTCCAGGCTGGAAACGAAAAAAATCAATTTTTTCAACACCCCAAACAATTTTTTAACATTAAAAAAATTTTTTCAATTTTTTACAATTTTTAACTTTTCAAATTTTTTCAGTTTTTTCGCTTTATCCAAATAAAATATCCGGTCGAAATTGATGAGAACCTTTACGAAAAACATATCAATGTTGCTTTTGTTACTCCAGCAGGCGAGAAACTTGATTTTGATCCAAATAATCAGGATGATGTAGAAGAGTATATCCCACTAAATGAAAAGCCTGGTCTGTCAAGAGCCTTCAGTTTAATGTTCTTTTTTGCGACCCGAAAATGTATTGTTCTAAAAATGACCCCGGTAATTTTATGCGGGGAATCAATTGCGTGCATCTCCGATTCCTGAAAATGCTTCCCTGATTGATTCAGAGAAAAATTGAGTTTTTGGAACGAAATTCGTCGTTTTTCGCAATTTTAAAAACCCAATTTTTTCCCTGAATCAGGTCCAGGAAAGCATTTTCAGGATTTGAGAATGCGCACAATCGATTTTCCACATAAAATTACCTTTAAAAAATAAATTTTCAGGCCCCAAAAATCACAAAAATCCACTTTTTTTGGCCTACTCTGTACTTTGGCATCCCTATTCACAATGAACAAAATATTATCGCGCTCAAAATTCGCATATTTCTGGCCAGTGATAAGGATTTTCACTTTTTTAAACTGTCACATTTTCTCGCAAATGTTTTTTAAAATTTCCTGGTTCAAGAAGATTCGAGAGAAAAAGGCTTAAAGGGAGACAAGCAATCGCGACTGGATCTCCGAAAAAAAAATTTTTTTTTAATTTTTGTAAAAAATACGTTTCTAGGGATAATTTTATGCGAGAAATCGATTCCGCGCATTCCCGAAGCATAAAAACGCTTCCTTGATCCTGATTCAGGGAATGGGTAGATGTATTGAAGCGAAAATCAAACAATTTTGGATTTTTATGAGAAAACCGTCGATTCTTATGTTTTTCTAGGCGGGGAATCGATTGCGCATACTCCCGAAACATGAAAACGCTTCCTTGACCCTGATTCAGGAAAGGGAAGGAGACAAACAATCGCAACTGGATCTCCGGAACAATGGTCGGAAAATTTTTTTCGTGAAAACGCGTTTCTAGGGGTAATTTTTAGTGGGAAATCAATTCGCGCATTAAAAAAAATCGAGAAACCCCATTTTGATCCCTAAAAATTAATTTTTTTGGTGATGCAAAAAATTGAAAAAATGTATAAAATATGGTTAAAATGTATAAATTTTTATTCGAACAATTCATCATAAACATCATCAAAATTTAAAAGCTCTTCGAACTGGTCTATAATAATATCGAGATCTTCATCTTCGGCCTGTTCTTTTTCTTCAAATGGGGTTCCTTTTCCGAAGTTCGGGAGTGCGCGCAATCGATTCTCCGCCTAGAAAAACCTAAGAATCGACGGTTTTTTCATAAAAATCCGAAATTGTTTGATTTTCGCTTCAATACATCAACCCATTCCCTGAATCAGGATCAAGGAAGCGTTTTTATGCTTCGGGAATGCGCGGAATCGATTTCTCGCATAAAATTACCCCTAGAAACGTATTTTTTACAAAAATTAAAAAAAAAATTTTTTTTCGGAGATCCAGTCGCGATTGCTTGTCTCCCTTTAAGGTCAAACTGCTTTTTGATTATTTAGTGTAATAATGAGGTCATTTGTTTGGCCAATTTTTCACACGATCTTTGATTGATTTTGAGCAATATGTTAGAGATTTCGAGATTAATAACACAAACAAACATGCAAAAAATCTAGAACATTTTTTGTGAATTTTCAAACAAAAATAAATGAGTTTTGATCAAGCCTCTAAAAATTTTTTTTCTAAGTTATTTTAGCTTTCGCTTGTTTATAAGTCTTCCTCATTTTATTTAGGCGTATCAGGTGTTGATTATTCATGAGAGTTGTTGCTTAATTTTTGACCTTTATTACTCGGATTTGTTTTTTAGAGAAGAATAAATCGCTTTTGCTCGACCAAGGCGTTTGTGCTGTCCTCAAGACCATTTTCGAGGCACATTTCGAACGTCGCTCTGACGAGGCCACACATTTAGAGATTGCTCTAATTTCTATTGCATGCCTGCGGCAGTTTTCTAGAAATAGTAAGTGTTTTTGGCTCTAGGATTTACCGACTGTCATTTAAAAAATTATCCCGGGTGTGTAAAAAAAGGGAGGGTGCATTTTGCGACCATTTGGGAGAAAATATTTTTTCGTAAAAATGACCCTATTGGGGGTAATTTGATGCGAGAAATCGATTGTGCGCATTTCCGAAGCGTAAAAACGCTATCTTGACTAAGTTTTTGTGAAAATTGCCTATTTTTTCGCCTTTTTTCGATTAAAAAAGGCGAAAAAATAGACAATTGTCACGAAAACCAAGATGGTGTTTTTATACTTCGGGAATGTGCGCAATCGATTTCTTGCATCAAATTACCCCCAATAGGGTCATTTTTACGAAAAAATTTTTCTCCCAAATGGTCGCAAAATGCACCCTCCTTTAAACAAATCAGTAAAGTAAATTCAATTCTATTGCTGCCGTGTTTTTGATGGGAGATTTTTTTCCTCGAAGTCATTTTTTAGAGAAAGGAAAAGACCAATTGATGACTTTAAACACATTGGCCATATGTGACGATTCGATTCGAAAATTGTCGGAGGATCGGAAGCGATTGGCTTCCAGACCCAAAGTGCTAGCACCTTTCATGCAATTGCAGGTAAAAAAAGTTTTTTGAAATTTGAATTTTGGTCATAAAATTTGGTTTAGGACTCGCTGTGTGCTTTGTGTATGCGCTGCTTGCCGCAAGTGCCATTTCCAATGCCATTGAACTTGCCATTTCCGTTATCATTTCCCTTGCCAAGCCCACCAAAAAATGGATCAAATCGAAATCTTCGAAGGTGTCGAAAAATCATCCGCTTTTTCAATCAAAAAATTTTTTTAGCTCAGCAAGCAAATCACCACAAAAAAGTACTAGTAGTCTCAAAGCCAAGTTGTTGAACTTTGCAAAAAATTCTGAAAATGACAGTGCCATTGATGACGCATCCCCAAGCTCGGGTATAACTTTCACATATAGTTGAAAAAAATTTTTGGGTTACATCGATCAAATTGACGATCAGAAAAAAGTTATTGAAACGATTGATCAAACATTAGGAAATTCAAAAATTGTCGATTCGACCCTTTCCTGTAGTCAAGGGTTTTCGAGTATGGGGAAGACGAATTCGAAAGAATTTT